>JAPMUY010006520.1:0-48266 GCA_026901105.3 Galaxias olidus
TGTGTGTGTGTGTGTGTGTGTGAGTGCGTGCGTGTGTGTGTGCGTGCGTGCGTGCGTGCGTGCGTGTGTGGAAGGGGAGTGAAGGGTGAAGGGACAGCTGGGTTTTGAGTGAGGGGGACAAAGTGAGATCGAAGGAGAATGTCAATGATGCAACTCGGCAGACCCAAGCGCTCTGCACTAGTTCTCCTGCTACTCAATCGTAAACCAACCGGCACGGACTCACAGTGCCAAAACCACAGGGTTCTTGAGTGGCACTGTCTTCTGCTGGAAGGAACTACAAGATTTTCTAGTGTGTGTGTGTGTGTATGTGTGTGTGTTTCATATATGCAGCACCACGCTCATCCATTTGGCTGATACATACAGTATATATTCCCAGCAATAGAGAAATACTTGGTTTGATTCCTACATACTGTTTGCCGTTGTGGCGGCGTTTCATCATCAGCATAATCCACATTCATATTGCAAACGAAGTGTGGTCCTTCAGACAGCTGCATTTTGCTCCTCAGGCCTCCCTGCTGACACGTCACCCTCCTCTTCATCCCAACTGTCTTCTCCATCACAGACGGTGCGCCAGATAAAACACGCCTCGGAACACTGGAGCGTTCTCCTGGATGGCCCCGGCCTGGCTCTGATCCAGCGCCCTGCGCCCTGCGCCGCACGCAACGCGAATCCGAGGCTTCCGTTCCGTACTTCCGCCGTGGGCGAGGAAAGCGTTGCGGTGCGGGGGAGATGGATGGCGGGACGTCACGTGCGCCCTCGTTAGCGAGAACGAATGGACGGGAGAGAACACCAGAGTAGCGCCGTGTGTCACCACCGCGAGCCCGCGACGACTGTAACGGGTTCATCAAAGATTCAGACGACGCGGCTCGCCGGGGCAGTTCATGACTTTTTTTTTTTTGTCTTTTCTGAAAATCATATTTCTGGGAGCGGCAAAGCTAATATCCGTCTTGAGGGGGAGGAGAGTCACGACGCCATTTGTTTTCTTTCATTGCATTCTCACCAGCGTCTCTACATTGTAAAAGTGCAAATTCTTCCCACAGTGGGCTTATGTCGTTCTGGCAGCTCCTGAATCACTGTACAGCAGATGCACGCGTGAATGTAAATCATGTCCTCATGTGTAATGATTGTAATGAGGTGTCAAACGTATTGGACTGAAACTATCCCGTGTGAGGCCTCAGATCAAATGGGAGTAGAGGAGAAGGGCTCCAGCTTCAAGTGAAGTTTCTCCTCTCTGAAATGTATACGCTCCGAGCAAAGAATGAACCCCACGTCAAATACTGTACAGACTCCTCTCATTTATAGAGGCCGGTTCGGCTATCCTGGGGAAAAAAACCCAACAACAACTAGACCAAAAAAAACAAAAAAACACTTATGATTCTGCTCTACTTGCAATACGTTGAATCAGACACAATTATCCTTCCTGGGGAATCAATAATACAGTAGGACCAGTCCGATTCCTAAAAAAAATCCACTCAATGGGGATGTGAAGGAGTTGAACTTTTCTGCAGCCTCAGGTATGAAATTGGAAGCTAATCATAAGTATGATCCTGCTGCGGGGATATGGAAGTATAGCTCATTACACGACTGCTTATTTTTCCACACACATATTGTCCTCTATTATCCCCTTCTCTTTGACTGCAGATAGGCTCCCACTGAGCAAGCCGGCGTCCCCATTGATTCTGCGTGTGTGTGTGTGTGTGTGTGTGTGTGTGTGTGTGTGTGTGTGCGCGTGTGTGTGTGTGTGTCGGTGTTGTAGAGAAAAAGAAAAGGTGGACACGGTGGGATGGGAGGAGGAGGAGGAGGAGGAGGGGGGACGGTTGTAGTGGAATGATTTTCTTAAGCAAATACAAAAGGATGCGTGAACCTATTTTTCCAAGGTGGAAAATATTTTAAAGTGGAGATGGTTTTCACAATCATTGCCTGTAGAACTTAATAGGGTGGCATCACCTTGTTATGCTATATTTTGAAATGCTGTATGTCTGTGACAGAGAGTCTACCCTTTCCAGTTAGCCAATTAGTGATTTAGAAATATAGAATACCTGCACAAAAAAAATAGTTGAAATAAAGTTTAAAAATAAACATCAGAAGAAACTTCAACGTTAACCTTTTGCTGGCCTTCGATAATTCAGTTTTTAGCCTAAATTTACAATAGTTGCAGGGTTTAGGCACCCAGCAGCACATTAAGTAATTTCATTCAACAAACACGCTATGCATTATCTTAAATAGACAATAGTCACATCAATAACCACGCTGCCTCATGACCAGTATATGCACTCAGGGAAATGCAATCAGCATTCATTGAACTTAATAAAATGTAAACTATACTGCTATGTAATTCACACGGGGTATAGCCACACTGGTATGACAAACTTCACAATGAAAAGGAACCAGGATGAATGACAACGGAATCAAATGGAAATGGGGATTTGAAACAAGAGAGAGAGGAAGTGTAACTGATTTACACAGGGATGTAGTGGGCGACGGGAATGTGACGGGCAGCATGGAAGCTGTCCCGTGGCCCTCCTTGGGGGATAATTGGCCGTATGACATTCGCGCACAGCACACTGTATTTCATCAGCCATAGTTATTGTAATTGGTGAGAAAGGTTGGCAGGGCCAGGGACAAAGGCTGCCTTGCCTAATAGGGAGGGACGCTGACAGCAAACAGTTAGAGCTTGCTGCCAGATAATGTGCTTACCATAAAGCACATGAATGGGGGGGGGGGGGGGGGGGGGGGGAGAAAGAAGGTAAGGGGACAACGCGGACTACAAACGCGTTAATGAGCCGCGGTGACGTTTGTTCCCCCCTATAGATAACACTGCGGCACTGTTGATTTACCCTTTTTCCGTCACCTTCAGTGAAAAGACAATCCCCCATCACCGTTGACGCTGAGATTGACAGGGGCTTACCTCGAGGGATGCGCCAGTCAAGATCAGCGGCTTTTACTTGCAAGCCATTTCCCAGTCCTAACAATCGGGCCTTGTGACGAGTGCCTCTACAGCTCAGCGCCTTAAACGCGGTGAAAAGAAGCCTACCTTTGAGGCAAATCTCTGCCTGTATTCAAATGTCACCGTGATCTCAGTAGACCCTTCGTCGTGAGTGTTGCCCTTTGTAACAGATCAGATGGGAAAGAAGCTAACATAACTCTTAAGGACGGAATTTTTGGTAAAAATAAACTACATACAGCATGCGTCATCCATATCGTCCTCCATTAAAGTACATGGGTATGCTAAGGACCTGATTCAAACCATTGTATTGGCTTACGCAGACATCAGTGTGTCCTCTCATAACACATTTATATAAAGGACATGGTTCTGTTTAGATTGAAACGATGTCCAAATCATACAGTGGTTGAGTGGAGGTTTGTTCATGACTGCATAGGTACCCAGGCACTCATATCTAGGTCAGCTTTAATTCTAACAGTGGGGAAGAAAATACTGTGGCTTGGCTACCAGCTTGCTAGAATGGGGGACTTCAAACAACCTCTGTTTAGCCTCAACCAGCCTCACAAGTATCAATGCCACATGTTTTTTCACCGTGACAGGGAGTGCATCAAACAAATATTCACTTAAACTCTTCTGTATTCTATGAAAACTTCATGCATTGATCTAAAAAAGAGTCAACTAAGTGTCTATCAGGCTTGTGGATGTTTCGTTTCAAAAATGCAAAAGAACAGCAGCTACTCTCGAGTGCAGATCCCCCATTTTTAGTCTCCGTGGTCCCCCAGAAGTTAACGCCAAGTTTTGATTCAGATCACTGTCGCATTATTGGCATGTCGCTGGACTTTTGCAGAAACGTTACCATAAGGTGGTATTTTAAGGTGCCGTGTGGGTAGGGGATACAGCATTGAGTAGGTGGAAAGACAGATTCTAAGTAAAAAAGCAAAAGCTTGAACACACGTATTTATAAAATAAAAGGTCTGCGAATGGATTGCCAAAATATGCATTTGAATTCGCTGGGACATTCTTGCCGGTTTAAGTTAACCAACTACTAGTAGGAATTAAAGTGGCATTGTTGAAGTTTACCCATTAGTATAGGTTACACTAATGTGGCAGTATGGTTTCTGTGGAGTTACACTCTGGAATACGTTGACAATAGCAAGAATGCAGGCAGATCTCTCTCAAAGATAATTCCAAAAAAACTCCATGACGGCTACAAGACGGGGCACATGTGCCAACAATTATTCCCATCTGAACCTTAAGGCGGTTCAAGTTGTTTACTTCCTGGTTGGAGACCCCACCCTAGCCTTACCTTTAAAGAGAAGCTGGTGTGACAGGCCCCGCGCTGACCCGTGGGTAATGTCAAAGGGTAACACCAAGCTGGAGCCATCATTATCCCCGACATGTTTTCCTGTTTCTTTCCTCTTTATTTATTCATAGGTGCTGTTTTTTTCCGTCTGCGTCGTTATGTGTGCCAAGTTTGTGGGCCCACTGTGCATTATTCTGATTCTACTTCCTAGCCATCTGCTAGATTTCCACAGCTCACCTGACAAGGCTAATAAGGCTTTTCCCCTGCTTTAATCCAAAAAGTGCTGGCAGGTCTGGAAGCAGATTTCAGGCAGCAGTTCCTGGTGCCTTATCACAGCGGACACAGGAAGTCATTCAAATTCAAAACCAGAATTATTTTTTTTTATTTAATTCGGCCCCTAGACATGTATATTTGCAATAGTGTACCTATCGAAGCATTGCAGGGACTGTAAAATAGTTTGATAATGAAACGTGAACAACATTTCATGGCAGGTTAAACAAACTCTGTCACCCTGCTCTTCTTTAATGTCGCCCCCCCCCCCCCCCCCCAAAAAAAAAAAGAGGAGATGGTGATGGGGAGTTTTAAAGATAGGTAACAATTAATACAGTACAGCAATGTCAGAGCTGCTTTATAATGACTTCCCCGGACAGCAACCAAGCGTTAAATAGCTAAGATTAATATAATTAAGAAATAATAGTTTAATGGAATATGAGATCCACTGGGAAGTTCTTAAGTTCACCTCATAATACTAGAGTTGTGCAATAGAAAGAGAGGTTGTGCATATTTTGTTTTTCAAAATGCATGTGCTGGGTGCATTGTTGTGCAAGTGCTTCTAGATACTCATATTGCAGGGAAAACCATGAATAGCATCTGAATATTTCATTTTGGATATTGGATCATTTAATATAGCATTAAGACCAGAATTTGCACTTTTGTGTGCAAGCCGGTCCCTTTCGGATCCACAACAAAATCTTTCAAGCAATGCTAGTCGGACAATTTGATTGAACTTCTTGTGTAGGTACAGGGCTACTGGTGTTCACATTAACTCAACATAAATCTGTGGAAGATGTTTTGTGTAGGTATGTGATTATCACCCTAGTTAACGTGCTCATCCTTATCAAAGTCAACGGCATGAAGGACGTACTATGAGTCCTTAAACAAGTTAAATTAATCTAAAGCATTGACACATTAATATTGACACCACAAACAAGATTGTCGCCTTGCCAAACCTAACTCTTGAATGCCTTATCAAAGTAACTGTTGCCCATTTCAATTACGCACATTTATAGTACTATGGTGAAAATACTGATATTACACAAGTTGCCACTAAATGCAAATGTAATCTCTGAGGTAACATATGATCAAACTAAATTGCATTAGTCTCACTTGAGATAGATTATGTGATATGCCTAATGCATCCAAAGGCCTTAGGAGAAGAATTTGCCAAGCCACAGCTCGATCAACCAACATATTGTTCAATCATGTGAGCATAAGTTCTATTAAAATCATTTGCTTTGCTGTAGGCTTTGAGGCCAAGGCTGCTGCGATAGCCTCCACAAAGGATTTGATGAACATTTTATTTTGCTTAAAAAAAAAGGAAAGATCTAGTAGCACGCCAGGCAGCCAGTGAATAATAGTCATTTCATACGGAAACAGACTTGTGTCTTTGAGCTACAAAGACTGGGGTGACATTTCATTTTACAGCTTGGAAAGTGCACTCTGCTCTCCTCAGTTGGATTCAGCCATTCCTCATCCCCCAAAGTGATGCTGCGTTACACTGCATGGAGAGACAGGAGTGATGTGGATGCACCAAGAAAGAAGACAAGGCCAAATAGAATAATGATAAAGTACTGCAAGCACGGTGGGGTTGTTGTTAATAGATGTAGAAGTAATTAGGAACCCTATAAAAAGACTCTCGCCCACAGACAAGGTTCCCTCTGAAGTGTGTGTGTCTGGGTTTGTATCTACGGTGAAAGAGACAAGGAGTAACTGCAGGTGTGTGTGTGTGTGTGTATGTGCAGCACACGACTTGATAAATACCTTACCGAGCAGGTTTATTCAAGTATCACACCCCCCACGCACGCTGTATTTTTCAACACAATGGCGAGTAATGAGGAGCGACGCGAGAAGAGATGCTGTCGGTACGATCGGAGGACGCCGGAGCCAAGTCATCATCGCACGTCTTCGTCAGTTCACCTGGCCTCTGATGGCGCGCCAATCGTGCGCTGCCAACAGTCAGCGGCGACACTCTGAATTTGCATTAAGCAGATCCAAATCTTCTGTGTGTGTGTGTGTGTGACAAGAGGGCTATAAATGGCTGGACAGATAGAACCACAGAACAATGGTGCCCGTTAGATGACACGACATCCAAAATAGCTCCACATTTCGACTAAACAATGTCCAATCAGCAATTATGCCAATTCCACCTCGGCGCCACTCCCTACCACCCGAATACACTCCACGTCACACCCATTCCAATTCCAGGACTTTCTGACATTTCACTATCTATATCTGGGCCAACAAACACAACAAACCTTTGAAAGTTTCAAAAAAGAAGCCTGCATGGAGTGAGCAACTTGAGAGATAACTGGATAACAGTCATGCAACATGCCTGCATCCAGACAGAGTGCCGCTGACCATCCAGATAAAGAGAAAACATTCCTCCGTTTGAAGTGGCTGCCCTTTGAGCGTCTGTTTTCCAAGACACACCATGTAACAAAAAAAACAAAACAGACTTGTCTGTATCAGCACATCGCACTGTCTCTCGCGGGCATGTCAAGACACCCGTCACCGGCGCTGACTTTGAACGGCACGCCAGGCCGCTACCCAGTGCCAACGCCGCCGTTGTCAGGGGACGCAAACAAACGCCGCAGCCCCACGTGTGACTCTCACGCTCAGCTGGAGGAGACGTGTATCGCCGGGACGGCCCGCGGCGTCTTTTCTTCACGTCCGTTGGGAACCCACCCTGACGTGGAAGGTCCCCCGGGGAGTTGGTGGAAACCACGTCCCCGGACATGTCCGGTCACGTCCTACAGTTCAATACCCACTTTGGATGACGGGGCACTGCGGCGTCCACCCAGGCAGCTCCGGAGGCAAGGTGCTGGGACAGAACAATGGGTTGTGGGCTCATCCGCAAAGATGGTTCCTGACAAGGAGGCGAAATACCGACGGTGACGCTGGCTGGTGTGAAAAATGGACGCCTTCCCGTCGGCTTCTTCTTTGCCCTCTCTAAAGCCCCCACACTGCAATGTCATCCAACATTGAGATAGACACGGTTGGCATTTCTATAAACTTTATGTAACACATCTGTACACGCTTTCTTTTCACAACAAAGCAGCGCCTTCCCATTCAGACCTTTGACATCTGGCGACCCGACTCCGAAACATGTTTTCCTCGCTTAAAAAGTAGTGAGCGTGGACGTCGTAAAGTGCTGCGTTTGATTAGCGTCTTCGAGACATACCTAAAGTGAGGTTCCTAAGCAGCAGAGAAACACTTAACCCAACGCGCAGGAAGAGCGGGGTCCGTCACTGACCGAGCGCATCGCTCGGCGCGTCAGTCACTGACACTTGGATAACGGCGACACTTCGCTCAGCGTGGCAGAGAGCCGGAGATAAACAGTGCCTTCGTTTGCACACGACGCGCAGAATCAAAGTCACCGAGGTCATTAGCGGGCCTCCAACTTCTGTCTGCTCACAAGTTAGCTCACCCTAGAGTAAATTCAATGTGGTACGTTTGTAGGACAGAAAGTGTACATATCTGTTAATTACGGCTAATTCATATTTCGTGGTAGCCCGATGCTTTGGTAAACCCAAACCAGATTACCTTTATTACATAAAGATGACTGTTTTGACACGGTTTAACTCAATTGACGCTCTAAGTTTAGCATGTTAAGATTAACGATTAGTCAAAATGACTTGGTTTATATAAGAAAAACATTTATTTATAGTTTGTCCTACAGTAAAACCATAGTAGCCATCACTGCAAACTAGTTAACTCTATTGGATTTGCTCTATTATAGTCACAAGGGAGAACCCACACATGGAGCACGCAGCACAGGCAAAGGGAGAGGGAGAGGGAGAGGGAGAGGGAGAAGGAGAGAAATCGCCTGATGCAGCATGTTGGCTGCGAGAGCCACTGTTATCTCTATGACGGGAAGATCCGGTTTTTGAAAACCGCCCAAAAAAAGAAAAGAAAGGAGGCCTGTCACTCGGCAAACAAAAGGGGACGTTACGCAACTCCGGAGGAGATTTAAACGGGGACGATGCGCCACTGCCCGGCCTGCTGGGAGATTATGCATAGGAAGCTTTAACCTGGGCTTTGAGCGTGCCATAATAGGCCTCCCAGCAGCCTCCGTCAGCCCACGTGGAGGAGTCTTGGAGACGTCTCCCCTCGCTGCGCCGTGGCACTTTCCTCTTTCCTCCCACCACACCCCCTTCCTACTCGTCCTATTCCAACCGTCATGAGTCATAGATTCACAAGCCACAACCTCTTTCCGGCAGCATTTTTTTGTTTAACCTTTTCAAGTGACATTTGCTTTTTTAGGAATTAACTTTTTCTTTTTTTTTTTTGAGTGGGTGGGCGGGGGGGGGGGGGGGGTGGTTGACTTGAGTATGTAATGAAATGTATCAAGAGCATGGGTAAGCAACTAAGTCCCTTTTGCTGAGTCTCTGTTAAATGGGATATCTTCGATGCTCAGATATGTACTAAGAACAGGACAGCGGTTCACAAGTGAGTAGGTTTAATTGGGAGACAGCTATCGAAAATGTAAGCGTACATCTATTTCCAATTATTAAACAGCGAAACAAAAAAAAAAAACATCTTATTCTTAAATCTTAAGGGTTTAAATGAACTCGTCAGGTCTGAAAAGCATTTTTTGCAGAAAACATACTAGGATGTTATTGCCTCAAAATGAAGTCCATCCATCCTAGCATTGACCGTCAAGGATACCCGTAAGCAAAAAAAGACAATCCCAAATAGAATGGAGTTTAGCGGCTTGCCATCAATCATTCTTATGGCGGAGCTTTGGTACAATTACAAATCTATGTGGTGAAATAAAATCTACAAATCATGGCAGACGGATTGACAGTGCCAGGGAGAGTGCTGTGTGCAGCAAATAGCCTTGAGGGCTTTAATTTGTGCCTCCATCAAGCTCGACTGCTCACAATCTGCGGGGAAGACAGCTGAATATTATTTTTTGGTCCTAGAGAAAGAACAAAAAAAACATGTGTGGCCAAAGCAAAAGAACAATGGGGACGTAACAGTTCAAAAGAGAGAATTTGCTGTCGTTCCTTTGTATGGAGATGAATAAATAAAGTGGTGATTCTACGTGTGAGCAGGGGTTAGGGTTAGGGTTAGGGTTAGGGTTGACACTTGATGCCCCTCGCTGATACTTTCTGTTTTCACGTAGTGATTACAAAACACTTACCGGCTACGTTTGGTTGTCGTTTGTCCTTTTGATTGTAACTGTCATGACATCACATCACCCTGAATGTGTTCACGTTGTCAGGGCAAGAGCCCAAATGTGCATCTTAAATGTCATTATCTGATGTTCCGCATGCAGGTCTCATTGTCTTTGGAGCTTCTTGTTGATCTTGCTCTTGAATTCCAACTATGTTACATAACATTTCTCCCCTCCAGCTGGCTTGTGCATCCCTGAAAAAAAAAACTTTTTATCATTGTTTTGGAATTTGCGTTGTTTACCTTATGTCAGCATATTTATTCTTCTTCTCAAGATCCTGAGCCAAAAACGTTTGTCTTAATATTATTTGTGCATTATCAAAAACCCTGAGCATATGGTGGCTGTTCCCTCTTATCTCAGGTAGAGAACTGAAAAGAAACGTCATCCACCTCCCAGCTTCAAATCTCATTTGATCCTCAGCTCACTAAAGGAAAATGGTCCCCCGTCCATCCGCCACGTCTCCCACTTTTTCACTCAACTCCCAATGCCGCCAAAAACAGATTCCTCACGGGGGAAGTGTGACAGCCTGCAGGAGCTTTGATGTGGTGACCGTTGAGCGAGCTGGTTTCACTTTCCTACTTTCATAGACCGGTCCCCAGGCTATTAGTGGAGAGGTCTTTAAGAATGGTATGCGAGGGTCCTACACCTTTAAATGATTTACCCTTGGCAATAGCTCCCCTCATTGCACTTCACGTAAAACCTTACCCTATATATGGTAGCTAGGCCGGGGCGGAAGCACACGAAATATGACATTGCGGTGAACCCTGAAAGTGCTGTTCGTGTGATGCCAGCCGTTGTGAAGACACAAGGCGCGCCATTGAAAGAGCTACGGTGAATTGGTACAGACGTGTGTGCTTCAGACGTAAAAACCAAGTCAAAGCTGAGTGCGTGCGGACATGAAACGGAGTGAAATTGCTTTTGAGCTCCATCTATGGATTGAGCGGCACACTCCATCCACTTTCAAAATACAGAGGCTTATATTATGGAAAATGGAGTACGTCTACTTCAAAGAGTGTCTGTTTTGATGACCCAATAAGGCCCAATCTATCTGGACTGATTCATCCGTGCCGTTTGTTTGTGGGACGGCACCTTATCTCAGATTGCACTCCCCAACAAATCGTTCCTACCTCCTTTTTGAACTCAGTCCTCAAGTCCGTGTCAGAATTCAATGCACATAGAGTTCAATGTTGACTAACGAAATGTAAAATGAGCATAGCCTCACCTTAGGTCTAACACCCCCCCCCCTCCTCCTCCTCCTCCTCCTCCCACTGATGAAGCTAATCAACACCTAAAACTAGGAGCAGTGCCGCGCCATGGTATACCAACCCCACGTCAGTGTGGAGTCATTAGACAACAGGGCGGATTGGGTCCTCAGACGTCCGGTTGCCCTTGTCTTCGCAGCGAAACAAAAGAGATGAAAGGGTCGACGGGGTGCGGAGGTAACAAGACCAAGGGAGCGCTTAATCATGGGCATCATAATGGAAACCTCCTTTAGATGCCCCGGGCCATTCCACTCCCACAGAACAATGGGTTTATGAATGGGAACCGGGTGTGAAGGTGACACTTCTTAGGCACAATAGAAAAAGGTGAGTCAATGACAACCCGCCGGCTTTGATAAATTATTTTTCATCAGTGCAGTGCGTGTTCTGCACCTGTCGTGCTTTTGGAAAGGAGGCGAGGGGCTTAGGACTGGGTATGTCGAATAACCCAAAGGGTCCAATCCCTGCCCATGAATACGACTTTTTTTTTTTAAAGAAATGTCAGCAAACGCAAACTAATGACGTCGGAATATAGAAAGTACGAAGGAAAGGGCAGATTAATTTTAGCACTGATAGATATGTCTGTCATCAACACAAAAAGCAGGGTTTTTTTGTGCTTTTTGTGGCGTGGCAAACCCCCCTCCCACGCTATACTGTCCCCAAGGGCGTAGATTACAGTGGGGTGGGGGTTGGGTGGGTGGGGTTGCTGCCCCCCCAATAATGAGAGCCCGCATATATAACCCACCAATTAATAGCACAATCCCATATCGGCAACCAATCCATGTCCAACTCAAACCTACGCCCTTGACTGTCCCACTAAAGTCTCTGAACGTGGTCATTATACGACAATGTCCAGAAAAGACTGACAGGGCAATCTACAGTCGCTGCGACAGCAGTACACAAGGCCCCATTTTATACAATCGACTGTCTCCAGTTCTCCCATTCTCTCTCTCTCTCTCTCTCTCTCTCTCTCTCTCTCTCTCTCTCTCTCTCTCGCTCCCCTGTTTCTTTCTCTGGATACAGCACTTGTTTTTGAAGGAGCGTCTCAGTTCAGTCTTGAGTGACAGCTTGACGGCATCAACCCCCCATTGATTGTACGGTGGAGCAGCGGGCAGCGCCGTGGAGGGTGCCCCGCCGCCATCCAGCCGACACCAAGGTGTAATTTGTCTCGCACAACAAGCCCGGCGCGTCCGCTGTCAGTCGACAAAGTTCACAAGTCGACTACAAAGCCCGGGGCGCGGAAAAGTTTTTTTCGGAGTCGCACGATCAAGAGTTATTTGGAATGCCGTCAAGACGCATCTTAACTTTTTTTGGGGGGGGGGCGGGGGGGGGGTCACAAACTCAGATAGTGCCGGGGAGCCTCGTACCCAAATGCAGATCTATGATCCGGATGTGCCACATACATAAAGTAGGGCGAGATGGGACGGTTCTCCTCTCGTTCCGTTCATATTTTATTCACCATCCACACCCTGGTGATTACGAGGATCAGAGATGGCTCACAGCCCGTGAGGATCCGGGGGAAAATGTGTAAATAGGTCATAAATAGATGTTACAGGGGGAGGCTTAAGCACTTTTCACTGGTTCTGATCGAGGCGGAGTTCAGAGGGGCGTGATGCTGCAAAAGCGTGCGGAGACGCACAGTCTCCGACAAGTTTAGAAAAGTCGATCCATCGAGACCCACTTTAGTTGGAGTAATGTGTGTATCTCGTGATCTTCCAGGGCTACGGTAAAGAGGGGTTGTTTGAGAGGTTTGGCCTTCCTGACAGCTTGGAGCCAGCCTGGCCATTCCGCACTCAAGTGTCCAAAGTAAAAAAAGGTGTTTGTGTCCAAAGGACAGTGATTGGCAACATGCTTTCTTTTGCTTGGTGCGAAGATTGCAGAAAATCAGTAGTCGCTGTCATATTGGAACACGCAAGTCTGACACCAACAAATACTCTGTGGTTAAAAGTCACGCTCATTCTCCATCGACTCTGACTGAACCCTCTGACCACGTCGGCTTGCTTTAAATAGTGAGTTGCCACACCATTATTCTCAGTATGGTTTACATAATTAACCTCAGTTGTACATAATGAAGCGGCCATTTAATACAGACTATGAGGTGTATACTGTATATTTAATACTTAATGAAACATTTGACCAAGCACTCGGTCAACCATAAAAACCCAACATAGAACGTTTTATTTTGTTTGTTTTTTCAGCACGGGCACATTAAACTCACGTCACGTCGTACAGGATCACAGAAGGTCTAATGGCCGTGGTCAGACGGTGTTCACCGTCCCAAAAAATTGGAAGAAGAAAATGTTCCCCTATGGTGGCGATTCTATTCATAGCCACTTCTGAGATAGCACTAGAGCAGGCTCTCCCCCCCCCTTGGATCCCCTTGGTTCCACGCCGCGGACAGAAAACGGAGCGTGCGTGGAAGTGCTTGTCGTGCAGACAGCGGAGCGAGGAGGCACTTCGTCACTTTACAGGAGGCTGACTCCCTTTGTCCAATCCTCTAACAGTCTTATGCATAACATAGTCACTGGGTATTTCCATGAAATATGCATGGGCCCCGGTGTCTTCAAACAACCGGGGCCTTATTCATTATGGATGGCGGGCCCTTGTTAAGTCCGGTGGCTCATGAGCAGTTTGGCTGTGTCACGAAGTAGTCGGGCTGTCTCCGGCCTGGGCTCTGTCTCTCTCCATGTCCCTCTCTCTTTCTCTGTCTCGCTCTATCTCTTTCTCTGTCTCGCTCGCCATCTTTTTTCTCTGTCTTGCTCTCTACATCTTTTTCTCTGTCTCTCTTTCTCTCTGTCTCTCTCTCTGTCTCTCTCCATCTTTTTCTCTGTCCTGCTCTCTCCATCTTTCTTTCTTTCTTTCTTTCTTTCTTTCCTTCCCGGTCTCCCTCGCTCTCCCTCTTTCCGTGTCGGCCCAGCTCTCTTCCTATCTCTGTCTCTCTCGTTCTCTCTCGTCCCGCCTCCCGAAAGGAGAGGGCGCTGCTCGTTCCTCACTGTCAGGACACCTAGTGGAAGTAACGATAACAGCTCGGGAGTGGAACGTTAGGGACGAGTGGATGGAGACGGGTGGGGAGTGGGAACGTTTCGTATACACACTCGAGTCGACCGGTCGCAAAGTGACACTTACAGGCCACGGTATTTGAACTTGTGCTTATGTCGGAAACCTCCTCAGAAGTGACTGGGGGGAGACTGGCCTTTGAGGAGTTCATTTGCACGTACCATTAAACCGCCGGTAGACTAAGTGCGGCACTTGCTACAACTTGGACTTTTGCCTCCGTGGAGACGGGAGTAATGGTTTAAAACGTTTATAGTTGCCGGACTGTGCGTGGAGCCCTCGGGGCGGGGGGAACGGGGGGGGGGGACGGGGACGGGGACGGAAAGACCAGATCATTCTGCAAATCCCTACGTTGGCAGCGTACTCAAAACGTCCTAGGGCTCCAATCAAGCTCGCAGAACCAACACCCCCACCAGTGCTACAGCGTGATGCGATGACTGGGCATGGAGACAACGTTTGACGTCAGAGGGCGTTCAAAACGAACGACAAAAAAAGAGAACCCCCGACCGCTCGCTATATTTAGAGTTTGTTCACACCCTCGACGTAGTAGTCATCGCTAGAATATTAATCCTTACTTGTATTGTTTCATGTTGCCATGATTGCCAGTGCCAGGTGCAATCTAGTGACTTAGGCGGGAAGAGAGGAGGTCTGCGTGTTGGGACCGGAGCTCGGCTTGGAGGAGTACGCTTCCCATAGGAGTCCCTGTAGGCCACTTCCCGACACACACACACACATACACACACACACACACACACACACACACGACAGCGAGAGGGCCTCTGTGGCTCCAAAGCTTTCCACCAGAAATTGCCATCCTGAATAAATCCCTGATTCATTTCCTTTGTGTGTTTGTGCGAGATTCAAGTCCCGCCATTGAGAGGGTGGGGGGGGGGGGGGGGGGGGTGGGGGTGGGGAGGGGGGGGGGGAGGGGGGAGTAATAAAGCGCTGACATATCGTTGACGAGCACAGCGATCTGTACCGGCGCCCTTTGGCGTACCGGAGAGATGGATGGCTGATAGTGCATGTGACAATACCAGGGAGACTAATACAATTGGAGCCTTTGAAATGGGCATTCGCTAAATGGGTCAATCTGGCCGTGTAAATGTGATTCCAGATTTCCTTGGGACCCATGGTAAGATCAGCCAAGAAAAAGAAAAAAAAGGTTTTCAGTATTTCCATTTTGAACGTCGGCAGTGATGCACACATCTGACCTAACCTGCGATGGCTAGGCGGATCCTTCACAATGCATTTTTGCGATGATATACTAATTCATTGATATTTCATTTTTAGCGCTTTCCTCAGGACTCAAAGCGTGTTACAAATTTGTCGCCAATTAAGCGCACACAACGAACGGACAGACAGCTAGCACTCACAACAGTCTGGGGGGTGGGGGGGGTTGGGGGGGTTAGTTATCACGTGATCAACAACGACTGTTGGGGCCGAGACGTTGAAAAAGCTGCTCTTCACAGCTCCAGGGAGCAATAAGTGAAAACTCTGGGAGTGAGTCACCGGAATGAAAAAAAAAAGACGTTTTTAGGAGACGGATGCCCTAAGCAGAAGAGACTCGCCATCATACATGCACTCACCAGATAAGTGAGGACGCTGTTGAAAAATAAACTGCCCACCACACCCTTCCAGGTTTACTCAGAGAAAATTGCTGCTGTAGCCCCCCCCCCCAGCCCCCCCCCCCAACGCCTCCTCTTCTCGTTCTTTCATTTCACGCAATGGTATGCTGGATGTTCCACGGTGCACAGAGGCCCCTAATATGAAACCACAACCAGGACTTCCTCGGTCGGAGTGGAATGCCTCGGAGCGACTGGATAGGCTTTAATCCCAGAACAGCCCAAAACTGTTGCGTTCTATATCCAGTGGCAAGGCCACACATTTCATTGGGAGCTTATATCCAAAGGGCAAGCGGCCCGTACAAAGCTAAGGGCCTGGCTTTGTACAAGGGTGAATGAGTGTCAACCAAGAGGAAAGAAAGCTGGCTGTCTCGCCACACTCTCCCATTGCCCTCCATTTATTTCTGTAAATGTCTGAGTGCTTAATCCCGTTTACCGAAAATCCCTTATTACAATGACGAATTCGCTTAGTGGTTTGAATCCCCTGACGCTTAAAACACACACATGTGCGCGCGCGTACACACACACACACACACACACACACACACACAAACGCGCACAGAAAGCACGCACCCAGTCCATGCCTCTATGGCAATATTGTGTGCCTGCAATTCAGTGTTTCGCAATTTAGAACCAAGGCACAATATAGCCCAAGATGTGTGGTGCAATAAATCACATTAATCCAATTTCATGAAGGATGCGAGGCTTCCAAACAAACAACCCGACTGAACTAACTGTAGCCTTGTGAACCTCCGCTTAAAGTTTCAATTTCAGACCAAGTCTCCCAAAAAAGTGGGAAGAATAAACCCTTCCCCGGAACAGCTCAGAGCAAAGAAAGTTCCCGTCCCAGGCAAAATTCACAGCGTGAGAAGCAGCACCTGAGAGAATTGGCTGATATCAGGACACCCATGTGTGGAGCTTCTCAGTGCGGCTGCAGGCACAGGGCCAACGATGTGTCCCGACATGCCAGCGCTCACAGCAAAAAGTCATCCTGTGAGATCATCAATAAAACGGCAGCGCGTGTGACAAAAAAAAAAAGGTTTATGTGTCTTTTTTCTAATAGGTTTAGAAACATACTGCCGGGAACGGCAGGGGCGCGTACTCAGAATGCCTGCCAAACACAGTGGCATGTGAACGTTACAGTGTCCTCCGCACGCCAACGGCACGCAGACAGAAAACACATCCAAACCTACAGCGTACGGTATGTGTGGGGGGGGGGGGGGGGGCTCGTCTCGTCTTAAACCTGGAGCACGATGAGGCGGGGGCTGTGTTTTCTCTCTCCATCCTCCTGAGTCACTCAGGTGGGAGTTGTCAAAAGGCTAGGCTACCACAGTGAGGCATAGAGGCACGGCACGGCCCTGCACGGCACGGCATGGCCCAGCGTGACTGTCCCCGCACTATAAAGAAAACTCTCACTCTCAGTGGAAGGGGATGCGTAAAAAAAAAAAAAAAAAGGGGGTTCCGGCAAAGAGGCACGTGTGTTTTGCGTTAAACAGGATTGGGCGTCACAGCGAGTAGGCGCCCATCTGCTTTGTAAAACCCAGGACAGGACTACGATGGGAGGAGACACTGTCATCCTGGGCGGGAACACCTAGTCTCCTCCCGGACTGGACTGAGACTGATAGAGGGGGTGACTGTCTGGACTGGGACTGATAGAGGGGGTGACTGTCTGCACTGGGACTGATAGAGGGGGTGACTGTCTGGACTGGGACTGATAGAGGGGGTGACTGTCTGCACTGGGACTGATAGAGGGGGTGACTGTCTGCACTGGGACTGACTGATAGAGGGGGTGACTGTCTGCACTGGGACTGATAGAGGGGTGACTGTCTGCACTGGGACTGATAGAGGGGGTGACTGTCTGCACTGAGACTGATAGAGGGGGTGACTGTCTGCACTGGGACTGATAGAGGGGTGACTGTCTGCACTGGGACTGATAGAGGGGGTGACTGTCCTGTCTGCACTGAGACTGATAGAGGGGGTGACTGTCTGCACTGAGACTGATAGAGGGGGTGACTGTCTGGACTGGGACTGATAGAGGGGGTGACTGTCTGGACTGAGACTGGGACTGATAGAGGGGGTGACTGTCTGGACTGAGACTGATAGAGGGGGTGACTGTCTGGACTGAGACTGATAGAGGGGGTGACTGTCTGGACTGAGACTGATAGAGGGGGTGACTGTCTGGACTGGGACTGATAGAGGGGGTGACTGTCTGGTCTGGGGAAAGTACACTTGGGTTTACACATCTGCCAATAATGAGACCCTAGTTATCCACTGTGCTGTGCCCCTGAAAAACAAGTGATGTTGGTGACACGACTGCATTGCCCACCTTGCATACCAATTTCTGTTTCATTTATTTTTGAAGATTTGATTAAATGTGAAGTGAAGAAACTGCATTAAGATGTGGCTATTGAACACCAACGAGTACCTACGGTTAGAATCTGCAGGCCGTCACTTCCGTCGTGCTCCGTGGTCAGACGCAAGGGGCTGCTCGGGGAAAAACCAGGCAGGTGCTCCTCGTCAAGCGGGGGTGACTATTGCGGCACTCGAGAGAGCACTGCCGGGGATTAAGCGCACAGTGAATGTTGCCTCCGTTTATTGCCGGGATCAGCCGCCACTTAATCCGCTCGCCCGCCGCAAATGAAAAAAAAAAAAAGCAAACCGAATGGAGCAGAGCATCTGCAGCTCACTGTAAAAAAATAAAAAATAAATAAAAAGCACGACGACATTTACTTTGCTGCTGAAAGCCCTGCGTTTTCCTTTTTTTTACTTTCCCGAGTAACCATGGAGACGTTGAGAAGAATGTGGCATACTGTCGGCTGGCGTCTTAACCATTTTTTAATAAGTCTATAAAAAGCCCGTTTTTTATGTCTTGTCAAAACTCTTTTAGGTGTACCCTAGCTCGGCGGCAGTACATCATTCAGACTTTATTGTCAAGCCCTGTTTGTTGTCTGAATGAGGGAAAGTGATTTTAGACAGTTGGGGTGTAGGATAGGGGATTTCTCATGTCTGCCTTGTGTTAACCACTCATGGAGACCTATTGAATTCAAATGTGTTTTAAGCAACAACGGTTCAGTGGAACTTATTTGCTCATTCACCCTCTCATGTTTGTATGCAACTCAAAGTTATTGGCATATTCCCAAAAATTTTTTTTATCAACATTGCCATTGCACTGTTCATGTGGAATATTCAAATATCTAACAATGTTGCCATTGATAGGAGTAGATTGATGTCTAATTTTCAATTGCAAGTGTTCTATTAGATTGTCACCGACACCTGAGTACAAAACTTACATATTAAGCTCTGCACTGCTGTTGCCATCTTGTGGCCATTTGGTGTCATCACAACTTGATTGTACATGCCTGTTTCAAGAGTGCTGTTATTTCATGCACCATTAACACACAATGAATGCTGATAATAAAGTGTGTCATTGGAATTTAAATGAACACAGTTTATCACTTGTTACAATGATTGGTGGAGGTACTGATGTATGTACCACTCCCCAAAATGATGTATGGTCAAATGTACGCTCACGCAATATTATAGCAACAGCCCTCACAGAGTGAATCAATAACTTTCCAGAGGATGTTCCTTTGCTTGTAACTACCGTTATCCTATCCACATGGGTTTGTATCAAATCTAATCATCTGCCAGCAAACTGTGGAGAGTGTCACATGCATCCTGTAATGCAGCGTTTCTGAAACATACTTGCTTTATGGCACTCCACCATGGATTTCATTTGATAAAAAAAAATGCATGCACAGCATTACACAAGCACAAGTTATTTACAACTATATCAGACTCGATACTCTAAACTCTGTAAATATACAAAGCCGTGGGCAATATGTTTCAGAACACATCTTAAAGGCACTGTAGGGTTTTGTTTGTGTAAACAACTTCGACACTTCATGGCACAACAACCTCCCCTACTGAAAAGCTGCAGTAACTAATTGTACAATTTGAACGTCGGCAAATATACATCGACATGATTCTAACAATGACAGGAATACAGTTTCATAACTCGTCAGTATCCCCACATCTTCTCTAGACTACGAGGGCTCATTAACAGGCCATTTAGGTTTCTAACGCATTCCTGGATATGAGGTGAATTGACATAACAGTCAGTAGGTATATTGGTGGGCCCCCAAACTCTTTAAATCTCGTTTCCGTGTAAAACTCTCCCCCTTCCCTCTCCATCTAGTGGAGTGACGACATAGACTGGACCACATGGTCTCCTCTTCTTTCTTAGACGGCATCCATTTTGTTTTCCCAGTGTGCGCGTATTTCACCTGAGGCCCATACCACAAAGCAGGATTTTGGGTTGGCGATGACACTTTAGGTTTAACGCTGGGTCATCTGTACCACGACGATGGGTCACTTTTTAACGGGGTTAAACCGCCGCGGTAACTTATGCTGCACACCGGACCTGCTCCGGAGCAGGTTACGTTCCAGATGACAGATCAGAACACTTAAAAGCACCGCCTACTGACCAATCAATTCTCTTAGAAAATTGTGTCACTCCTAGAAGATCCTGTGGACCTCGGTTCAAAGTTTGGTTTCATTTGTCATGTCAGTATACACTAGGCCCACAATGAAATGTAAACCTGCCAACAGCTTAAATGTGCAAAATAGGAATAAAGAATAAAGTAAGGTTAAGTTAAATTTAAAATTCATAAAAATGTAATATGTACAATTACAATAAAATTATTAAAGAAAGTAGTGCAAATGGCGTATGTGCATTGATGCGTTGTGCAAAGTAGATATTAGCAAACAAATTAATTGGCTGAATACAGTTAGCACTAAACACACTGTTAAAAACGTCTTTAGTTTAGCTATTCATTGTTCTCTCTAAGACACACGGGTCGCTAATGGTGACAAGTCTAACACTGCCAAGGTTGTAGCAGATTGACTCAAAGAATAATACTAAAATTGTCTTCATAAGACTACATCTAAACAATACATTTACTTGACGGAATAGAAAATTGTAATCTCATGTTGATAACCCTATTCATTTACGCATTCACATAATTAGCTTTTTTTGTTTTTGCCAGCTTTCCTTCCTGCCTTTAGAAACTGCTTCATAAAGCTTCATAAACTGCATTGCTTTCCGCCTGGATAATGTATATTTGAATTCTCAAGTCCCCCCACCCCAAACTGCTGCTAAGGCCTCACGATGACATGCATGTGTGCATTCTCTCCTGATGTCCTCCATCTTTGCCGGTCGCCTTGGCAGGAGGTCTGCCTCTCTATTCCCGGTTCCACACGGCAATGTCCAACAGCGTCGGATTGTACTGACTTCACCACACATGGCATGGAAACATTGTCACTGTAGACCGTAAAGTGTTGGTCATGGAAAAGGTGGCCGGAGAAACGCTCGGTAAACAGGCCACTTCAAAGCAAAGGATTCCAATTTCCCAGAACGGGGTCCACCGTTCTGCTCAGCAGGTGTGAAAGTCCGTGAACCATAGCCAACGCCTTTCCATGCTGTTCCCTGGCTCTGACCTAACACAGCCCCCCAGACCTCCTTCAGAGGCCTCAACACGGAACGCGTGTTTCGAAAAGTCACATGTGGGTCAGTGAGTGTGGTTGCCGATCTCTCCAGCACCTGCGGAGGAGCTCCCTGTCCGTTCCATTGCTTGGGCTAGGGGCCATGGGAAAAAGGATCCACGCGTTTTGCTTCTTGGCGTATTCTTTAAGTCCACCTTAGGGTGTGGAAACAGCTTGGCAATTCTTTAAAAGTCAATCAACGTAAACTCCGTAGTAAACAAGGAAACCATGGAGTGCTCACGTCTCTTTCACCGTCTCTCCTTTGTCAGAGCTTTGATCGCTTCCGTTTCCTCTTGGATTCATCGGATAGCCATTGTATTACACTACACTATCTGCGTACTTATCCTTTAAATAAATCAGATTTATACGTTTGATTCCACACTCCTCCTGTCTTTGCTGCCCCTTTGCGCACAGTCCCAATGGGTTGGTCCAAGCTTTGGCTCTACACCATGATATCCACCAGGTAGGGAACGCACATGTCATTCCTTTAGATCTCCCAGGCATCCTTCCACGCGGAGCGGGAAAAGCGGCCGGAGAATTAATCGGTCCACAAGGGATTGGCGGCCATTCGTACGACCCCCCGAGGCGTGATACTCGCTGCGCACATCCCGCCGGCTCTCTAACGCGGTGAAACCTTGGCGACAGGCCTCTCCTTGGTCAAGAACCGCGCGCCAGGAATTTCCTCCGAGGTTTTCCAGTGTTCCTTTGCGCTCTCGGGAGGGGATGAGGTGTCTTCTCATTCGACGGACGGGGGTCTGTGCAAAGCCACGGTCGTCCACATCGCATTCTCACACACACAATGAAGAGCAGGGCCGTCCTCGACTGTGTGTGACGCTTCACTTCCTGGTACAGAGGTCGGGGTACCACATAATAGGTCTGTCTTTCAGGAATGCCATCTTTTAGATGTGTGTCCATATGTAAATCAGCATTACTCACGGAGTCCCATTTGTCTTTTAGATGTGTATCCATATGTAAATTAGCATTACACCCTGTGTCCCATTTGTCTTTTAGATGTGTGTCCATATGTAGATCAGCATTACTCACGGAGTCCCATTCGTCTTTGAGATGTGTGTCCATATGTAGATCAGCATTATATCCTGTGTCTGATTCGTCTTTGAGATGTGTGTCCATATGTAAATCAGCATTACACCCTGTGTCTGATTCGTCGTTTAGATGTGTGTCCATATGTAGATCAGCAATACACCCTGTGTCCCATTCGTCTCTTGCAAAAACATCCCATTCCTCTCTTAACATCTGTGGCAACTTTTCTTTCCGGTGCTCTGGTAAGTGAGCGAGGTCAACTGTTGGGTCCCAGCCGGCCTTATCAACTGTGTGATCTCCTCGCTCTCTCGCTGCCTCCAACGCTATCAGCCACCTTCCCGAGGTCAACGGGACTGTTTGTTGCCAAAAGCCCTGCAAGTCTCCCCATCCTTACGGAGAAGGGACAGTCCCTTTCAGGGAAGTACAGCAAAGTAATATCTCTGTTTGCTGCGCCATCGCTCACATTCAGATTGCGCTCGCCACTTACTTCTTTCAGCTCCATGACGAAGATGGTAATTCGCGTTTCGATTTCGCGTTGATGCAAAAGTCTGGATCGTCGGCAGCCCTGATCTGAGTCTCAAGCCATACTCACAAATGGATACGAAACAATGCAATTGTTTGATGGATATCATATCTACATTTAGAATAAAAAAGGGTCAGGTTATAATGATAACAGAGCCTTGTTCAGTCAAATCAGGCCTTCTGTCTTCAATTTCCAAATTGCAGGCTTGCAATGATCCTGTAATATTTTCAGATGTGGTCAAAGATCCAGTTGCTAAGTTCATGCTATTTGGGTCATTAGTGCACGTTTTCATGTCAGAAGTAGACGACGTCAAAACAAGCCACTCAGGCTTCTAGCCATTATGAAACCGCCAGCCACGAGCATTTGTTTTTTAAAGGGTAACCAAACATGGCCAGTGAGAGCTATTTCCGGTCGTCCACGAATTTGAAGAAAAAAAAAGTCTTTCACAAGGGACGATAGGATTTCCATCAAGGGGCAGGGCAGTAAGGCTACGTCAGTCAATTTGTCTCACTTACAGCTGCGGTGGCGTCCGCTCCTTCTTCGCTAAACCCACAGCGGGCTGCGCGCCAAATTGCTTTGAGACGCTTTAGGAGCCTTGCAAAATGCTTTCATTTGCACGTAAGTGACAAAAAAACGTCATGATTTCAATTACACTGTCCTACCCATAGGGAACATACCCTACTCACTTTTTCAACAAACATCGATTACATTTAAAAAAAATATACACTATAATGTAAATGAAAAGACCAAAAGCAATCTCCTATACACAAATGAGGCAATATGCTTATGATTTGAGCTGAAAAAAAGTTACTGGAGTGTTTGGTTACTCTTTAAAACACACTGCAAATCATAGCAATAAATTTACAACTTACAATGAACTTACAACAAAATTCCTTCTGAAACAGAAGCACGTACAAATTGTTATAGGTTTGTCATGGTGACAGTTTGGTGCGATTTGATTAACTGGAGCCAGGCAGAGTTCAGACTATCTTCCCAATTGAGACGTTTGGACGTTATAGTTGTGCTGCAGCGTGCGTCATAACGCCACACCTTCAGCTCCACACAGTTTGATAAGTGGTAAGGACGGTCACACCGTCTGTACCTGAACGTCTGCCGTTCTGCGAGGCAGCAGGTAGACAATGTTGTCAGAAAGCGCGTGCTAATTATTCATATCTACAGTGCACTGAAACCGATTATGTGCCTCACAAAAAGATACAGACTAGCAAGCGATTTCAATTTAGCTTCCAATCTACTTTAGGAGCATAACGGGTGCAAGGACATCAATTGCTACATACAGGTTATGCTTTATGGCAATAAATTTAAAGTTTTGTTTCTCCCTGCATCCCACCACCCCACATAGCTTACATGTTTGATAGTGGCATCCTCGAAAGGATTTAAGGAAAAAGAAAAGATAATTGAGAATTAATTAATTAAGCTTCTACATAACTTTAGAGACAAAAAAAATGACTGCGGGTATCGGAACTAGAGATGAACCAAATGATGTATTTGAAATTGCTTTAGGCAGCAGGTTAGTACATTCCTTTAGAACAGGAAATTATTCCTTCTCACAGGTTGTCTCATTAAAAAAAAAATGCTATCCAAGGTTTTTGGTGTTCGAAATAATTGCTGTGCTTAATGTTTAAGATGAACATTGCCAATTGGACACAGCATAGAAAGAAAGACGGACGACATTATAGAGGTGGCATGGTAAAGAAGAAAAAAAAACCTGCAGTAAACCTGTTGAATTCCTATGGTCACTAGGGCAAAGGGTCCAAATAGCAACGCTATACTTAATAACGTTAATAACGTTTGTGGCTCAGTTTCAGTTCTTTAAAAGGTCAGATAGTTTGATAATATTTTATGTATTAGTAAGATATATTAATGTATTAGGTCAATCACATGGAGTTTTCTGAAAAAAAAAAAAAACTTTTTAAATGCTTTTTTCCCAGTGGAAACTATTTTGCCACTGACAAAACATTGACGTCAAATAAGAAATTAATCTTGAATGAAACAACTTTATCATAAAGCTACATTGTTGCTAGTTATCTTCTGTAAACATGTCCACCTCACATTTGACCACCGCAAGTATGTCTTTTGGACAAAGCCTTTTCCTATTCCTTCCCCTCCCCTCACAGTTGAACAAGATGTCTGGGGAGAAAGAGAGAGAAAAGCCTGTTCACTGGGTTCTTGTCCCTCCGAGTCCCCAGGCCAGGCCTGATTCCGGCTGGATTGGCAAGGCCATTGTGTGGCCCTGAAGCATGCTGGGACTGTGGCGAGCTTGTAATCCCGCTCACGTTCGCTGGCCACGACAGTGACGGTCAGAGGCTGCCAGACAGCAAATGAATACCATTAACTCAAAGGGAAATGGAGGGTCAGGGGAGAGCAGTGATGAAGCGGTGCACATTTGCCTTTTTTCCAACAAACACCGTGTAAGCTCTCGCTGTCGAACCACGTATCCCTCCCATGCATTGTGTTTCATAGAGAGCATCACTGCTGTTTGGACATGTTGGAGGTGTGGTGTAACGCAGAGAGATTGTTTGTCGAATCCGGATCAGTCCAATCCAATTATCCTAAGCAGCTCGGGCTTTAACTGTCAAAGTGAGATTTCTGTAACTGAAATGAAAAACAGAGTCCAATCGGTTTGTGCTACTAAAATGTATATTCGATTCGTTTAATGGGGAACCATGCCAGTTTATAGACAAGTTTGGAACATAATTATGAAACGATGGCCTGCTGATGCCACGGGATGTGTTCGTGGTGCTGGTGACTGGATAACCAGATATGATTTCTGGGTCCTAGTGCTAGTTAGTGCGGCACCATGTTTTTAATAAACTTAGTGGAGATATGTTAAATTAGAATACTTGCGATCAATAAACATTTGAATAAAATAGTTATTGAGTACTGTATCAAAAACAACTCCTAACAAGATCACCCATATTACACTAAATTGTGAAGGGTGGTCTCTTGAATTGAACAACAATAGGTAGACTATGCTATGACACTGGGATGACTTTGGTTTCTATTCTAGGTGTGTTATAACTAGAAATGGCATAGCCAGAAAAGAAGCAAGCGCTAACTATCTATGCCAAGTTCTGCAGTGAAAACCAGGCTGCTGTATATTACTGTAAAAAAAAAAACTACAAGTGTCCTTCCCCCAGCCTGACAGTTTTATAAGTTGGTTGCATCTTTGCTCCACATAGTTACTAGATCTACAATTAGACGCCACCCCCATGCCAACAAGCTAATGGCACGACTCTGGAGGAAGAAAGCATGTCACCAAAGCATGAAGCCGGCTTGACTGGTGCGTCCACAGAGACTGTTGAGGAAACTTGAAGCTTAAAGTGGAACCGGATGGTCAGATGTGGAAAAAGTACAGCTAATTGGCTGCAAGCCCTAGAAGTGGGTAAGGCTGAAATGGAGGATGGTCGAGGAGAAACTAAAGTAACTGCATAAATGTGGGTGTGGACTACTGCTCTGTGATGTCGTGGGGCTGTCGGCCTTCAGCTGACTTCTGAAGGCCTTGAAAACTTTGATAGGACGCGTCACAGCGTGGTGTACTCGGCCAAGTATGAAAGGAAGGAGTTTGGCCAAAGGCGGTCTGCTTCTGACCGGAGGCTAAAACCGGGTCGCGGTGCTGGAAGTGTCCCCTCAAAGACCGGGTTTCCGAAGCCTAACTCCGGAGCCCACTCATGAACGGTTCTCCAAGCCCCCCCCCCCCCCCCCCCGACTTAAATCCCGATGAGGACCTGTGGGCTGAGTTTAAGAGCCGACCAGTGAGGACCAGGGCCAAGGCAGGATCTGGACTGGACAGATTTCGTACGGGAGAATAATCCCTAGTCCCCAGCTAGGTCCTTTCTCAAGTGCTGCGGTTAGCAAAGTTGTTCCGTTAGCCTAGGCACAAGGAAGGTGCACAAAATATTAAAAGCGAGGGTACCAATAACGTTGACCCAGTCTGGGAAAAGCATTGGCGTTCCTTTACGTTTACGACTTTCAGTCTGAATTGTTCTACCCCCGTGATAGAACTACAGGACCGTGTGTTTGCACGCACACATGTCTGCACGTGTGCGTGGTTCTACGTCTGTAAAAACCCGTGTCTTGTCGGACGGAAGGCTGTCATTGTTGCTGGCATTTTAAAGCCTGAACAGCCCGACCCTAAATACAGCACCGGTGTTCATCGTATACATTAACTTACATGTCGCTAATGGTTAAGCACAGTGCCATTTAAAGTGTGAACCTACCATTGTATGACCTTGGATCACATACTGCACAGTTTAAAGATGTTTAAAGGCTCAAAAACAACTTGTTGGTCCTGTCTGATTCTACTTCATAGTTATGGTCGTTATGCAACACAACCACACATTCACATCAACGCTGCTGCAGTCCTTTTGGCCCCACACGCCAGAGAGAGAGCTCTATTTGTATGTGTTTGACGAGGGCCCGTGTTTGCTTAACATCCTCCCACCAAAGCAGCAGACCCGTATATAACTCGTGAACACACAGGCCAATCTGCCACACGCAGAAACCCAACGGTCTCATCGCCGAGGAGGGCAGAGAAAGTGGAGGCTCCTGAAGCGGTCGTTACATAAAGCGTCGTTCCCTCCAGAGGGCCAGCAAGGGGCACTGTTGAGCCTGTCTGGATGCTCTTTCCGGAGAGGGGGCGTGTGTGTGTGTGTGTGTGTGTGTGTGTGAGAGTGTGCGCCGCTGTGTAGGGGGGGGGGGAGAGAGAGAGAGAGAGAGAGAGAGAGAGAGAGAGAGAGGGAGGGAGAAGAGAAGGAGGAAGGAGGAGAGGTGTTGGGCGGAGGGTAAAACTCTGTCAACATCCTACCAGTCTCCCTGCTGTGTTAATTACTTTCATTATTGTGCAGCCGGTTTTTGGGTCAGCCGCGCATTTTTATACATTCCACATCCCGCATGTTTCCAAGTGGGAAGGAGCACTAGGATAGCCGGTGGAACGAGCCCGTAGCTTTTGTTTACAAGCGCTTATGAAAAGCAATAAAACTCGGCCGTGAAAGCTGTTTACCATTCAAGACCCAGTCCCAAGAGCAAGTCGAAGGGCCTACTATGTTGTAACGTTGTGCTGTGGTATCCTGGATCATGTAATTATAATAATAATATATATCTACATAGATATGGGTGAGTGCCGAGAATATGACCTGCATGTTTCTGTGTCTTCCATAGTCCCCCACCTTCACTGTGTTGCCCTGGTCTCCTCAGAGGCGGGCCTGCGTGTAGTTGGCGGGTCCTGCTTGTAGTTAGCGTGACGCGCCTGTTTAAGATGCACGGCGGGCCTTCAAGCCACATGCGATGACAGGAAAGAGGCCCGTAGCTTGCGTTAGCAGAGGGGAGGGGGGGAAGGGCTGTGTGCGGCAACGGCAGGAACACCATAGCGACACCCACGTCAAGCCACGTGCTCCGTGACGAGAGAGCGTGGAGGAGGCGGGGTGCGTTCCGAAGTGCACAGAGGCTCTGGCTTGCGCGCTCGCCCCCACACACATGCGCACACACGTGTCGAGGTGTGGGGTGACAGGAGGTCTGCGTGTGCCACGCATATCACAGTGTGTGTGTGTGTGTGTGTGGGGGGGGGGGGCAGGGCAGAGGGAGCGAGACACCGTGGCTGCCGCGAGGACAGGTTTCGCTTGGCCTTGGACGCCGTCTCGCGGGCGCGGGCTGACGCTGATCGCGGCGGACTGGCCAAGTCGGTTTGAGGCCAAGCACACGTTTTTGGTTGGCTGCCTCTCTGTCGGCGCCCCACCGGCCTGTGGCAGGGGGCAGGGGGGGGGGGGGGGGTAACGGAGAGGGGTGTGTGTGGGGGGGGTGGGGGGGTGGGGGGTGGGTGGTTGCGCAAGGGGAGCTGGATGGGCACGCACTGGTCCACACTGGCCTGTCGTGCGGTGGTGATGCGCCGGCGGTCATCCATACTAGACGGCAGGACGCCCGCGGCTCTGTCTCTTAAAGTGCACACCATGGCACGCACACACACACACACACACACACACACGTCAGTCTAATGTTCATCTGTCCATCAACCAACCCTCCTCCTACACACACACACACACACACACACACACACACACACACACACACACACGTCAGTATACTGCTCATCTATGTCTTCTCTCATTTATTCAGCACTCCCCCTGAAACACATACACTCACTCACACACACACACACACACACACACACACTTCACGTCAGTCCACTACTCGTCATTCCCCTGTCTGAATCTGGCTGCCCGATGTCATCTCCTTTCAGTGTCCGGAACACATGTGCAACACAGGAGCATGTTTCAAGCAGTGTGGAGACATCTAGCATGCACATATAACAGTACAAACACACACACACACACACACACACACACTTACACACACACATACACTTACAGACACACACACACACACACACACACACACACTTACAGACACACACATACACACACAGACACAGTCCCAGACAGTCAGAATGTGCACCCACATAGACATACAACACCAAGCTATTTGTTGAAACGTATCCATTGTTCTTGCCAGCAGCTACATTTAGCAAGTAATAATGTTACGGCGCCGTATAATCAGAACCTTGCGTCGGCCTAGTATTGATTGAATTGCCAGTGTTTTTTTCATAACCGACCTCTGACCTTTGTTGTTTGAGCATACGTTTACGGGTTTCCTTCAATCCTTATGTCAGCCGCACGGTGTTGAATGATGGATTATGAATGGAGGCCTCTGTGGCTCCTTGTCTTGGAAATATGGCGGGCGCAGTCTGATGTGTAACAGCAACAACGGGTTAGCGAGAGGTCCGTGAAGCCGTGGTACGTCGGCGTGGCCCCACACCGGCAACACAGACGCGCCGACAAACTCCCAAGAGGTTTTCGGCGGCACGGTTCATTTTCATCTCGGCGTTTCGAAGGCCGGTGACAGTGTGATTTGCTCTCCCATCCCTTTTTGCACTCCTGGTTGTCAGCGTGGATGTGGGTAATCACAGACATTTTCTAGTCCAAATGTGTTTTTCGCGACAGATCACATTTGAAATTACACCCCCCCCCCCCCCCCCCAAAAAAAAAAAAACAGTCACCGTCAGGACATAAAATCGTCCCAAAAACAAAACAAAAAAAAACAACCGAGTGTTTTCGAGTCCTCAACAGCAAGAGTGGGACAATTTTTCCAACCCCCCCCCCCCCCCCCCCCCCCCTTCACCGGCTCTCTTCCGTACGTCTAACAGTCCTTCATTTATCTCCATGCAATAAACAGTCTTACGCCATGAAGAGGAGAGCTCTCGTAGTCTGACAAAGAACAGCCCCTATCTTTATAGCCATTGGGCCATCCTACTTTTGCTTCTAAAAAGGTGTCTGGCTCCCCATTACTCCTCGGCCGTTCATGTTTTCTCTCACCTTCTCTGCTTTCAGCTCTGGTCCCCTTCAAACCGAGCCTTATCTCTTTGAGTGCCATGTTTTTCGCCCCCGCCGTTTCGTCAGCGACCAGTTCCTCTGCACGGGCTGTAACGTTCCTGTGCCTCCTCATATCTGTGGTGCCCCCCTGATGAATGTGTTTGGCCTCTTCTTCCATTGAGAACCATGAGAACAAGCTACTATATACATACACACACAGTGCCAGTCAAAATGGTGAATGGGAAAGTGAGTCCAAACCTTTGACTGCTACTGTATATATACAGTGCATCCGGAAAGTATTCATACCCCTTCACCTTTCCACATTTTATTATGTTACAGCCTAATTTCGAATTGGATTAAATAAAAAGAAATTCTCAACATTCTACACACAATACTGCATAATGACAAAGTGAAATTTTTTTTTTTGAATTTTTTGCATATGTATTAAAAATAAAAATAAAAAATATCACATGTACATAAGTATTCACACCCTTTACTCAATACTCTGTTGAAGCACCTTTGGCAGCAATTACAGCCTCAAGTCTTCTTGAGTATGATGCTTCAAGCTTCCCACACCTATTTTGGGGCAGTTTCTCACATTCTTCTTTGCAGATCGTCTCAAGCTCCATCAGGTTGGATGGGGAGCGTCGGTGCACAGCCATTTTCAGATCTCTCCAAAGATGTTCAATCGGGTTCAAGTCTGGGCTCTGGCTGGGCCACTCAAGGACATTCACAGACTTGTCCCGAAGCCACTCCTTTGTTATCTTGGCTGTGTGCTTAGGGTCATTGTCCTGTTGGAAGGTGGACCTTTGCCCCAGTCCTTTTTACACCTTTGACTGGTACTGTATATTTTATTCATTAACTTGGTCACGTTTTAACACGGTTTATATTTCTCGCAGCTACAGCGGTCAACAAACGTCCACATGTTGTGCACTTTAGGGGGTCGTGGTGCGCCACACTGGGGTCGCTGGCCCGGCCCGGCCGCTCAGCATCCCAGGAGACAGGTGCCAGGTCGGATCACGGCGGCGCTCCGCTACCCAAGCCCTACCTGAGGACCAGCATGACTCAGTGTCTGACCTGGCCGAGCGGGACGGCTCCGCACTCTGCACGTACGACCTGGAGACATGCATGTAGCGCGCGCGCACACACACACACACACACACACACACACACACACACACACACACACACACACACAAATGCGCGCTTACACACACAGACACACACATACATACATACATACACAACCACGCACACGCTTTGCCATTATTGAAACGGAAAGACGAATGCAGAGGAACGTGCATGCACTACGGATCAAAGTGTAAAGAGCGCACACACAACACACACACACACACACACACACACACACACACACAACTTGGAAAGGTGTGCAGAAGAGATATGTCAGACTTGGCTTATCAGGCAAATGCTGTGTTTTTGTTGGAGGGTGAATGCAGCCAAATCTGCCTTCCGCACACAGACACAGCATTTTAAAGGTTTTATTCCTTTCCTTGTTATTCCCCTTTTTTACCCCCCCTCCCACACACAACACCCCCCCCCCTCCACACACACACACACACACACACACACACACACACACACACACACACACTAGTATACACACACAAGCAATGCACCAAAAGAAACATGGAGACGTAAACGCACACTAATTAGTGGAGAGGTGTAAAGAACACACACACACACACACACACACACACAGAAAAGGTGTGCTGTAAAAGTGTGCCAACGAGATGCGTCAGCCATGTCTTATCAGAGTAATTCGGTTTGCGTTTGAAGGAGGAGTGCAGCAAGGTTTGCCCTCTACCGATGCCCCCACGAACCCAAGCGCACACGCTGTTACGTCTCTCCTCTTCCACATTAAACGGTGCGTTTTAAAGGAAACTGCAGCCCACGTATCATTAACGTCGAGAGACGCCAAAGCGGGCAACCACGGGCGAACTCCGCCAGCCCCGACCGTGCCACGGATTATCCTCTGTGACCCTCGGAGAGCCGGGCAGAGACAGACAAACCCTCCCTCTCCTAGTTAACCCTGCCTGCAGCCCTCGGGTGCAGACTGGCTTCTATTAGCATAACCCCCCCCCCCCTACACACACACACACACACACACACACACACCCAACACACTTCCTGCAAATGCTGATTCCGGTGAGGCATGCTTGCAGCTGCGTGTGTACTGTAAGTGTATGCGTTGCAGTATTTTTTTTTTTTTTTTTTTTGATCGCCGCCGTGTGAGCGGGACTGCGGGCAGGAAGACACTTGCGTAGCAAAATAAAATGTTGAAATATTGATAAATATTCAGTTTCTGGAATGCGAGAGAAGGGAACAGAATGTGAGAGAAACAGAGGAGTCTGAGCTAGAGCGAGGGAGACGTAGAGAGTGCTAGAGAGAGAGAGAAAAAATGTGAGAGAATGGGCCAAGTGGTGGTTGGGTGTAGGACACGAAGACACACACTCACACACACACACACACACACAGAGACTCCCGATTCACCACTGCTCTCAACTGCGGTCAACCTGAGCTGGACTGTGGCTTCTCACCTCTGGCTCACTTAAGCGTGGGGGTTTTCAGATGGGCCTGTTCCTCCTCGGAGTGACACGAGCATCCCACGATGACCACGGGCCGAGGCAAGGTGTGGGCCCCGTCGCCCCGCTGTCCTGACGTCACAACAAGCTCATATGCTCTAACCAAACACTTTGTACAAATTCTGACATTCTGACAGTGGGAGAAAAGGTTTTATGTTTGCATTACAAAAAAAAAAAAACGTTTGTAAGTACATGTATGAACCTGTTCCAAAGTGTTGTGTGATAGTTGTGTGAGGTAGCTATCTGTGACTGTTCACTAATAGGCACTGATTTTTGCCTTTAAACCAAGAGCGTGTTTGTTCGCTGAGGGAAACGTGGCTAGGACAGCGTCCTTCTCGGAGTGAGGCGTGTACGGTGTGGATGTGTGCGTTTACTATTCGGGCACTCGAAATCTGAGCCGTCAGTGAATCTTGTCTTGTTATATTTTTAGCAGGAGGATCTTTGCGTGGGGTGTCAGTGTTTGCCCATCCTGTCAGCCGGGCCCAGTGTGACGTTAGTACCTCTTTATACTCTTAGCGCCGTGCGTCTGCCGAGACCACAGCCGAGACCACCACCCCCCCCCCCCCCCGTGACAGGCCGTCAAAACATTATTCCCAAAAGAAGCCGGCACGTCTCTCGGGGGACAGAGTGGGACGGATGAAAATGGCTTTTGGCTCGAGATAAGAAATCTAAATACCATCCTGATTAAGAGGACGCCGGGACTCGGTGCCCGCCGATCAGTCAAAGGACGCGCGCGCCCGCGTCCGAGGAGCGGCGCGTGACCGATGACGATACGAGAACGTCTCTACGGAGTCACTCAGACCCGCGCGGCCAAAAGCTGTGGACGGAAAAGCGAACGCCGGAGCGTTTGTGTCGGGACATTGCCGTTGGCTGGGCAAATAAATGATCTGACCTTTCGACTTTGGCAAACATTTACACAGCAGAGGCTTTAAACTAAATGGGCAATGTCCAAGTTTATAGTTGTGTAGTTTAGATATAGATCAATAAAGCGTCATCGACTGCCATGAAATCGACTAATTAGCAGGTTTTGGAATATATGTATCTTCGAGACAAAAGGGGGTTGACAGGTTTTTCATGCATGCATCTCGTCTTGTCCTATCTTGTACCAAACAGCTGGCTGTGGGGGGTGTGGAAATCTTTAACTCTAATAATATGACTTGTCAAATCTCTAAAGGCTTTTCATAACAACGCCATTGTGCCTGCAACAGCCAATTATGATTCTATCATCCTTGGCAATTTCCTTTTGAGTCAAGCTGCGCAGACGTATTGATGGCTTGACATGCCTTCCATATAGAGAGTTTCAGTCTCGTCTTTTAAGTCTGCGTACCCAAAAATAAATGTCCACAAAGTTTCACATCTTAAAGGAGCGCAGTGACAACGCATCGTGCGGCGGTGCCGTTGTGTGCGGTTGTGTCTCGCGCGTTGGCGGACCTTACGTTATATATATATATAAAAAAATATTAAAAAAAAACTGTCCACATCCTTGCCTATTGTTTTAGCGAATCCGGCAGAATCTGTATGTACTCGGAATAACTGACCCTAAAACGCACCGATACGCACGGATCGATTCAATGGGAACCCGGCGTGTTCCAAACAAATCCTGTGTGAAGCCAGGCTGTGCTCGTCGGATTAAACCGACAAGACTCCCATGAACATTAGAGAGCGATTGAAAGCGATTGAAAGCGAGAGGCAAGATGGGAGAAAAGAAAAGAAAAAAGTGAAAGAAAGAAATAAAAGTACGCATCCTTGATGGCGGGCGGGGGACGTCAGAAGAGCGCCACCTCTCAAGCGGGGACACTTCACTTTGCGGGAGGAGGACTCGTCGCCCACAGAGGAACCTCGACACGATGCTGAAGCCAGAGGCGCTTTGGAGCATTGAGTGCTAACGGTTGTCCTGTAACTTTAGCATCTATTCCAACAACAACAACAACAACAACATATTGTCTAGCTGGAAGGGGAGACGGGGGCTTCTTTAGCCCTCAGCATGATAACACCTCATCCCCTATTAAACTGTCAAGGGGGGGGGCACGCAACAACCCGCTGGAGAGATGAAGAAGCAACAACAACTTGTTTTTTTGGGGGGGACGGGTTTTGCTTGTGTTTTGTTACAAAAGGTGTTTGTTAGGTGACGGCGTGTATTCCAGAAGCCATCGCTGACACAACTTTTTTTTTTGGAGGGGGGGGTGTTTCTTTCAGGCCGGCGTCGTGTTTTTACACCCCGTGCTGTCGCCGAGGCCTTGATAGCGGCGGTTCTCACACGGCGAGGAGTGTCACTCTCTCTGGTGTCACGGAGGCCATGCATTATGGAGGAGGAACACAGAGGGGTCAAGTTTTACCGGAGTCTCCAGACCGACCCCGACCGCAATGTGAGGTCCGACCTTGGGCAACCCCCACTTCCTGCTGTCTGCACAAACACATGGTGTAGAATCGCTACCCTGCTGCCCCCAAAAGTGTGCGTGGCACTACATGCAATCCAATTGGGAAGAGGCGCTGCACAGAAGGGTAGTGTGGATACGAATACTATTTGCTTTTTTTTTATCTGTGAGTACAGCCCAGTGAATGAAACGTGCGCAAGAGGCAAGAGTTTAAAGTCAACTGCATTTTAGCGTCGCTGCTTTACTAAGTAAATATAACTTTCTCTTTCTTCAATTAAACCATTTGTGATTTCAATATACGCGCTGCGTTCAACGCCACGCACACACAAGGATATGTATTTTTATTAATAAAAAGGAATTAGTCTTCTTTTTTTTTCTCAAGTCAGCGTGTGCTGAAGTTACCTGCAGTGCATCACAATATCCCTGAATCAATCTACAGTATACAGTCCCCCCCCTCCACCCCTCCTCCCCCAGCCTCGCTCACCTAGCCCTGGTAATTACAACGACTGAAACACCCCCCCCTCCAGTATCCTCCACACTCCCAGAGACAGCAGACCCAGATATTAGGATGAGTGGGAGGGGGGGGGGGGGGGGTAGCTGCATGGGGACAAGGTGGGAAAGTGAAAGTGTATAGGGACCGGCAGGCCGTAATTGACTGAGACAAGTAGGGAAGTGAAGACAGCCTCGGGGAGAAAACAAAGATTAGCGGCTAATTCTGCTTTGTCTGAGTCAAATTGCCTGTGCGCGAAGGGGTGTCTGGTGCACTGGCGCAGAACAATCCTTATCACTGAAACAAACTGAAAGAGGTATGAATGTTTATTTTTTAGGGGTGGGGGAGGGGGGTGGCGTCGAGCTTAAGTTTTGATATGTTAATATTTCACGTTGCTTAATGTGCCTCTCGGATTGGAAACGGAGGGAAAGGCAAGTGCTCTCTCCAATACTAATGGGGTAAGCTTGTACTTAACACGGCTGCCAAGACATGGTGATGGTGAGCCGAGGGCTATGTAACATTTATGGAGGGGCATCAAATATTCCCCAGCTTTACGCCTCTGGAATAACCAACCTTTGACATTTGCTGTCATGTTATTCCAACTCAAACCTTCATTTTAGCCTCAGAGTTAAAATATATAATGTTGCGTTATTTGGGAGAGATAAAATGCCCCCCCCCAAAAAAAAAAACATTCTTGAAACCATGAGATGAAACAAAGTGAGTCGTTTTGATATATATTTTTTTTATTAAAAAAATTAAGCTTTTACATCATTTGTGTTTTCTTATTCCTTCATATACTCAAACCATTATGGTGGGTATGAAGGACTGAGCTTGGCTGGAGCCATCATCATACGTCTTTCCAAGCTGCCACTGATCATCACTCAGGCAGGACTGATGGGTTACACATACATCATCCTCGACTCCGCTCCTAAACCGAGTCAACATCTTTAACTTCCAAGCTTTCAAAGCATTTTGGATTTTTTTTTTTTTTGGAGACGCCAGTGCCAAAGGTTTTCTAATGTGCGTCTTCGGGAGACGACAAAAACAACAAATACTGGTAAGTGAATTTAAAAGAAGTAAACTTTTTTTTTTTTTACATTGAACACCTTTCACGGTTCTCCAAAAAAGGGTCCAACAAAACAGTAAAACTGTAAACCAAAAAACAAACAGGAGAAAAAAAAACATACTTCACACCTTAAACTTCTTCACACCATAAACCTCCGATGATTATTTATTGATGTTGGATACACTCAGGGCGCAGCACTTCTGCATCTCCCCCTGGGGCGCCTTCTGGGGCACAACATTAACATCTGTTCAGAGCGACACCACGAATTCTCACGTCAGTCGCTCCGCCCCACAACATGTTCGATGTGACCATGAAAAACTCCCATTGACGTTCATTGGTCAGACCTCTCGCAGGGCTGCCACAGGTCCCATCCTTCACCTCTCCGTCATCACTGATCAGTAGCTGTTTTCCGAAGGGAAAGGCCCCCGGAAGTCTTTGATCGGTGCAGGGGACACGTATGGATCGAAGCCATATGGATTGGAAAACGATCCCCCCCCCCCGGTGCACAGATGCACAGAGCGCCTGAGCCATTTGATGTCCTCGGCTGTAAGATGTATGGATGGCGCCCGAGGACACGGCCATTTTGACCCGTTGCTGGCAGCGTCTCCAGACAGTGGCGGTCACCGACGGAGGAAGAGGAACTCAAAGGTGTGTTTAGAAACTTGCAGGGGGCGTCTCAAACCCAAATCACATTCAGGATCGCTGATGAAACAGTTACATTCGCAAGACCATAACGGGTTTGTGAAGTAAATTATTGATAATTTGGGGTTTGATGTCTATATTTTTTTTATTTATTATTGATACATACAAGAGACTCGCATCCCAGTACACAGTCGTACCATTATGATCTCATAATTGTGGAAAGCTAGACTTAACTATTGGGAAAAGGGGGTCTGTGAATCCCATCTCAAGGCTTCGACTCATTCCAAATGCGGGCCCAGGTCCCCACCAGAAAACAGAGAGAGACGTTTTAACAGTTCACGCCACCCAACACTGATTCTGTGCTGTAAGCACTTCCAAACCAGGGAGCAGCTGGGCCTGTCAGGAGCTTAGCGTTCGTTTCATGAGACGACTGCGTTTGAATTCTCTCAAGACAGACTGGCAATTGTTTACAGAGGACTTCTCGAACGGTTAGATGCACAGTAAAAGGGCACACTCTCACACCGTCCCGAGAGAAACAGGAGCGGGAAAGGCATCAAACTAGCTAACGCGACGAAACGGACAAGACAAGTGAGAGGAATGGCTCTAGATTCCCCATCACGACAAAAAGAGTGACGTGTCACATTTTTTTTGTTTTTTTACATAAAACAGCTCCGTAAACTGGAACGCTGAAACACTCATGGATTTGCTCGACACTTATCATTCCGTATGCTTGGCAGAACGCGGTGCCAGGGGTCTGGCCTCGGCCACTTTAAACACAGCCATTTCAGCAGGCGGTGTACAGTAACGAGCCACCACGCTTGGCCGAGCGGGTGGAGCCGGAGACAGGGAAATCACCTAATACAAGACGCCTCGCGGGCATGGAGGAGCGAGGCGAGCGACGAGCGCTCGCTCTGCAAAGCCAATTAGCAAATGACTCCCCTGCACCCTCAACTCGGAAACCGCATGGCGGGGAAGCGTACCGGAAATGAAAACCGGTCTCGACGCCGTGCGAGTGTGCCTCGCGAAGTGTGTGCGCGCACGCGCGTGCACATTTTTGTATGCGCATCACATCTGTATTTTTTACATAGTCATGGGAAGACATGTATCTGTGTGTGTATGGGTGTCTTCTGGCTGTATTTTCCTGACTGCTGCTAGCGCAATTCTAGAGGCTTATATCAATAGGAATTTGGTATGCTGCGCACCGAGCGAACCACTTGCAAAAAAGGGGATCATTTGAGTTGAACACCGACGCTCACAGCAAAGAAACAAACTGACTGGAGTGAGAGGCACCAGAAAAAATTATAAATACTTCTTTTTGAAGAGACAGTCATGATCATTAGGCCTCATGAGACACAGTGATACATTGCCAGCAGTGGAAAATGAGACAAAAAAACACAACATTTGAATAAAAATGCATTATTATTATTTGACAGCGACTTGAAAGAAGCAGAGGGGGTGGCAATTCGAGGAAAGAAAGACCTTGGATATGCGGGAGCATTATCCATCTCCTTGTCCAATAGGCGAGCCGACGCTTGCAAGCCCCTCTGCCCAACGTGTGAGAGGGAGGCGAACGAAGCCCCCCCCCTGCTCCTGTACCTGACCCTGTGATTATATCTTTTTCATGTCTGATTCCTCCCTCTTTTTAAAACGACAGCACACAGATGATTCATGCTCCCAATTCATGAGCTGTGCTCGTTTGAGGAGGAGGAGGAGGGTTGGCGGTGGTGGAGGTCTGTGAGGGATATAAGCGGGCAGCGAGATGGTGAACAGACGGGGGGAGGGGGGTACGAAAGGAGACACCAAAGAGGGGGTCCGTAAGATGGAGGGTATAGAAAAGAGAGAGAAGGATGAGCAGAGAGAAAGAGAGAGAGAGGTAGTGAGCAACGGTAGAAGAGAGAGGCTCAGGCTATTTTTAGCTGCATGAGTCATTCAAAGCAGTGCTCAAAATGAGACCTAACCAGGGTGTTTTGCAGAAAGGGGGGGGGGGGTTGAAAGGCAATTTTGATGACACATGACATATCCCTCTTAGAAGATCCACCTCAGCCTTAAACAAATGCCACACGGAATATGTACGAGGCTTCAAAACGATGCAGCAAATCTCCATGCAAAATTGTCCATAATTACAATTCAGTGATCTCAGGTTTTAAAGAGTGAATTTATGCATATGGTTTATACCCCTCAGATATAAGGCATGTAAAATATTCACGTTGCCGTGTGTACCCTTAAATAGGTGTCCTGTTTCCAAACTGAATTACATACATTTCACCACAATATTCTCCATGTCATGGAGTAACTGCAGTTTTAATATTAGAACATTACTGCTTAAACGTGCTCCATTTATGTTTATTTATACAACGGCAATGACGAATACTCGATTCTGATTGGCTGGAGGGGGGGTGTCTTTCTTTCCTTTAGTGCTCTGTATATCGGCCCGGCTTCAAAGTAGTTCTGACAAAGTCCTATGTCCTGTATCAATGCAGGGACTTACATTGCATGTTTGTATATTTAACCTTTATTTGGTTTATTGGACCCTCAGTTTAAAATTATAACAAAATGTGTGATGAAAAGAAACACATAGTGGCACAGAATGAAACACCACAGACATAACGAAACAGTCACACACCACATATTCCTAACGACCTCAAATGATTTTTCTTTAAATGATTCATGAGGATAGAATTACACTTTAGCACGAGCTCAACATGTACCAGTTATAAGGGTGCAAAATATTTGAAAGCAATTTCGCAAGGAGCCAAGTTTACCCTGAGGACCTCAAGCATTATTTATGTTATTGCCGGAGTGTCGTAGCTAGCAAATTCTAAATTGCAATACAGTAGTAAGATAAGATTAGCCAATTGCAATAAATGAGTTCTGTCATAAAATCTTATCTAGGCACACAGTGAATGCTTTCGTTCCAATGGTTGATGGAGGCACAGTTCCCTCGTTGCCCACGAGTCTTGTTAACTCTTCCCAGGACTTTGTGCAACTTCTACACCATCTAATTAGGTTCCTTGTGGGGTCTTCCAAGCTAAAGAATGTACCCTTTTGTTGGTCTGGATGTATGCTTATGTCTATTAATAACTGCAACAAGCTGAGGAGTAGATTGATGAACTATGGCCTCGTTATGCAAATAGCTTCCTTTCCAACTTTGTATTTTCTGTTCTGCGTTGTCACTGCAGCACTTGTGAATGTTTGTGGAGCGCTGGTTCAAGTTTATTGCCCCTTGATGAAAGCCATTTGCCGATTTGACTGCTTCGTTTTCAAAATATTGTACTCTGTATCCTAGAGTGTATGCACCTTTCTGTATTACTGTGTGTCGTGAACGCAGTCTGTTTGGGTCACTGTTGTTGTGTACCTAACAGACAGAAAGTCTGCATTGTGAAAAACTATATAAACCAGACCCAGGGTTTGCTATATTTAGTTATCTTTGTGATGGAGTGTCCTGACTGAATATGCTGTATCAGTTTCAATATGTTTCCTCAGCGCAGGTCTCCACAGTGGTTTTAAGTGCTTTGCCTGCCGGTAGTGCTAGATTTGAAAATCACAGTCTTGGACTATATTTCTTGGCAAGTTATAGGAGGATACATGATTGAAATGAATAATAACCCATTTCAAAGCCTGGCCCATTTTGAACTCCGTTCGCTATCAATGTCCTCCGAATCGCCATCATCTCCAGAGCACTGTGAACCTTATCTTCCATTCTGAGCTGCCTCTCCACGTCCTCGGTGGCTCTCTCTCTGTACTGCGCGAGGCTGGGATATTTCAAGGGAGAATGGGGTGACTGTATATTCAATTTCCTCTGAGAAGTTACAGGAGAGAGGGACTCTTTTGTTGAAGTGAATACGGACAAGGCAAATCTCACAATGGTAATTTTAGGAGAGGGCTATTCATTTCAAGGCATCAGATACGATAGGTTAAGCTTCATAGGAATACATCTATTTTTGGAGTATCATACACTGATTTTACTGCAATTATCTCAGAGTAGTGGCAGCACGGTGGCTCGGTGGTTAGCACTGTTGCCTCACAGCAAGAAGGTCCTGGGTTCAAGCCCCACCTGACCCAAGGGCGTTTCTGTGTGGAGTTTGCATGTTCTCCCTGTGTTCGCGTGGGTTTCCTCCCAAAGTCCAAAAACATGCAGGTTAATTGGTGACTCTAAATTGCCCGTAGGTGTGAATGTGAGTGTGAGTTGTTGTCTGTCCCTATATGTCGGCCCTGTGATAGACTGGCGACCTGTCCAGGGTGTGCCCTGTGTCCGCTGGGATAGGCTCCGGCCCCCCCTGTGACCCTGTACAGGATAAGCGGTAAAGTTAGTGGATGGATATCTCAGAGTTACGGGTAATATTGTTCTGTGTGTGTCCATACGATTACTTAAGGAGGCGCGTAGCTAGTTCCGGCGGGCAACTCAGACAACGGCTATTCCCCACATCACACCATTCGCACACGCTCATTAGTTTAACATGCTCATTTTTGAAACCGCACTGGCTCCTAATGCTGCTCACCGCTGCTACCTACTTTGAGTTTGTTGCTCAAATCCGCCGATATCTGCGCTCTACTCATGGTTGTTCATTTAGTGTTTGAATATGACCTTGGGCCGGAAAATAATTAAGAGCAGCAGACCCTTCGCACCAGCTTTCAATGTGAGTAATTATAACATTTTGCAAAAATGATTGAAGATGTTTAACATGTATAGTCAAAGAGGCAGCGTTTCTGGGTTTCAGAAAATGAACTTGTCAATTGCGCGTCTAGTGCGTCAGCGTGAGAGTGTTGAAAATCAGCTCAAGAAAGCAGAACACGTTGGTGTTCCTTAGACATCCGCCTTCACATCACAAAATGTAGTCGTTTCCGTGGGCTTTTTTAAATGAGCTCCTGGCACCGCCAAAGTCCCTCCTGCCACCTCTCAATGTTCTAGTCGCTCTGCTCGCGGTCCCATTTGAATAGCCGTGTTCCTCTCACACCAGGTGGTTCATTTGGCACCGTGGACCACAGGCCTCGTTTCAGCTATAAACCCCCCCCCCCACCCCCCTCAAATATCAGCACAGGATTACTCAGCCTCCACCGTTTCACTGCAGATGAATAATTCACGGGTTCATTAACCTGAGACTCCTTCCGCCTTCTCTCGTGTGATAATTTTTTGGGGGGTTGGAGGGGGTGGGGCAGTGAACCTCCTGGCTTGTTACCCACCATGCACTATGCTCTTCGTTCGCAACGCTAACTTGAACTGCCGCAATGTGGCCAGTCGAGACACAAGCCACTGTTGCTGTTTTCACACAAACGCATGTTGACCTGTTGCTATTTAACATCGAAGGTCAAACACAATGCTGGCGAAGTAGTCACGCAATACTCGGCTGCACTGCTTGCTGCTCTACAGTGTCTGTGATTAACAAATACATTCACGCCAGCGTATAGCGCACAGTAAAGCCTTTTGCAATAGAACGTTGTATAGACCATGGATTTCAGTGAGGGTCGAACGGAATCGGGGGAAATTGGGACATGTTGTAAATGAAGGGAAATTCTGACACAGCGAAGTACCGCCAGCACATAAGCATGTTGTGCAGACTATTCCTGCAAAATGGTGCAAAGACAGGCTGACTCTTCTACCTAAAATTAACTACATGTCCGTTGGCAAGGGTCTAATTTCATGCGTGCATGGGGGCACATGAGGTTTCCCGAAGTTAGCCGTGCCAAGCTATAAGTTATAAACAGATATCCATTCATTTAGCATGTATTGCATCCCAAGGCAAGCAGACAAACCGTTTTACTGTGTTGGAGTGAGAGAAAACTAAAATAATCCTTCACAGGTATGAGAGCACGATCACCCCAGAAATGTCATTTTAATGCGATCCATTTTCGATCTTCTGAAATGTTTTTCATCATGTATTTTAAACATTGTATCGTCATTTAGCATTTCATAATCAAACAGCAGAATGTCAAACAAGTTGAGAAAATGACTATTGCGCCATTGGGGGTCCTTTCTTCCTTAATCCACGCACTGATTTTTGGACATTGTGGTGTACAATGAAATAATCTTTTAAATGTGTGTTCGGAAAAATACGTGACCACTTACCCACTTACATTGATCTTATGACCCGAACTTGTCCAATATACTTACTTCATTTAGCTTAAACAACAACATATATTGTTTAAGAAAATCAGTGAAGTATCCCTCTGAGAATGTTTGTGCCATGGGATGCCAACATCTGTGGTGGCTGAAGTGTTTTCTATTTGTCTGTTTTATGTAATTTTTTGACATGCCTAGTTACATGCTATTTGGCCCACACAATATTATTTTTATTTCCCGGAATCCCTTGTCTTTTCTGGTTGATTTACCATCCACAGATCATGCCTTTTGTAAGTTGTTGTTGTTATTCTTTTTAGTCATTTCTTGATATTGAGAGCACTGCCCTGCAAGCTGCGTGACCGCACCATCAAGTAAACAAACTCACATAAGACTTGGAGCGCGTATGGACGCACGAGCAGCTGCATTGTAGCACCAGAACATTCGAATTCTTTTCAGAACATGTCAGGGAAAATGAAAACATACATCCAAATGCCCCCAGCCCATAAATCCGTCGAACAATGTAAATTAAAAAACACATGACCTTAATGTTTCTTTGAGGGGGGGGGCTTCAAATTTACATAAACGAGAAGCGTGTTAGCAACTGCGGCTTTCTTTTCAGACTTTGGACGTGAGCCAATCCACACGGTTGACGTTTCAGTCGTCTACGTAGGAAAATATGTCAAGTGTATTCCGTGATGAATAATAGAAAATGTCTTCTTTTGTCTGGCGTACAGTTTCATATGGTCCATCACCCGTTCTACTTTCATCTTCCTTTCTACCGCCCCAGTTCTTCACATTACCTTCACTCCCATCATATCTCTATCTTCCACAACACAGATATCCTTCCTAAATAAATAATTAGGAATCTGATTGCTTTAAATTATATTATCTATATACAAAAAAAAAAAAACAATGGACATGATCTAAAAGACTGCATTTCTTTTGATTGTATTTTTTTTTGTCCTTGGACAACAACTTGGACATGGATATGACCCCCAACAAACCACTGTTGGTATTATAACCAGGTGCATATTTTGATCTGCAGATTGAATTACTTTCACTGAGTAAAATGTAAAATCCAATCCCGCGTATTAGCATGCAGACATTGGCAATGTCGATGCTAGGCCTTTCACAGCTCCCAGATGCTCTTATTAGTTACTTATTAATGGAGACAAAATAAATAAATAAATAACGGCGCAACGACAGACGCAGCCCCTCTGGGCCATACAGCTTATTATGACAGAGACAAACTGCACGCAGAGATACCTCTTTTCCAACCTGTCTGCTCGCACTAAAGAATCCAACGACATCAATTACTGGCTCTATTAGGTGGTGTCTCCACTTACCAGTGCCGTCAGCTTCAATTGAACGTAAGGAAATGTACATATGCAAACTAGTGAAACACCAGACCCCTCCAGCCTAAATTGGTTTATGCGAATTTTGCATTTCATTGGTCCCAATCGTTAACTGTTAACCTAACTGTATATTAATGCTGCTTAACAAAACAAGCAACTTTACAAATATACACAATCATTGTAAATTTTTCTAAAGGATGAGTGGGTTAAGATACTTAATTGGACAAACACTGAGAAATATATCATTTTGGTAAAATATATTGCATATACTCATTTAAAAACTGAAAGTGACTGGTGTGACTTCAAACCTCAATCAAAGTTCTGTTGGTAAAAGCTCTAGTATGATGATGCGTGGTAAACCAGTATTTGTTTTTGTCTTACCACACATTACAATTCAGCAACTTATTGGAAAATTTATAAAATGTTTGAACCTCAGTAGTCCCCCTTAATAAATCAAGCCACAAAGTTAATTCATAATAATCCAAATGTTATTAAAAAACCGAGAACAAATCAAATCTATGACAAAACCAAATGCATGCGCACACCGTGCATTCCAAGTAAAAGCTATGATCCATTTTTGGTCTGTAATAGTTTAAACTTCCATAAATAAATAAAAAATGCAATTATAAAAGGTTTCGCAAAGTGAAGTCTATTTATGTTGAGTGCAGCTGAGCGGAGCGGCTTACGACAGTAATCCTCGTGAAGAACGGTTTGCTTACAGTCACGTTGACTGGTGATACTGAAACAAGTCGACTGACACCGTTGACAAGAACAATGGCGTCGCAAAGCATCTTTTGAAGGGAGATAGAGGGAGTATGTCACTGCATTCATGATCACTGCTCTTATCTGTTTGTGGCTGAGCCTTGTACTAAAAAATCTGTGTTGCCAATTTCGTGTCACATCTTTCAACTCCGAACGCAGTCTCTCGCACCACTCTGACTTCACTTAGTGAGCCACCACATTTAATAAATCATTTCCGTCATATTTCATCTCTCAATTTGCCCTTTTAAAGATGGTATGTGTGAAAAATAAATTCTAGCACTTGACCATTTATCATTTGTATTTACGAAGCTGTACAGTGGAACCGTGGGACTGAAAATATCGCGCCTTTCAATAAAGGCCACAAGAAAAGAGTCGATCCACCACTGCGTCTAAACACGACTTCAAGGACTAACGGCCCTGTTTACCCCCAAAAGGCTCTTCCGGGAACACAGAGAGATGGCCCAGGCCTGGGACCAACACTAAAGCAGCAGGAAACCTCAACCCCCCCCCCATTGAAAGGAGATGAGTCGGACCGCGCGGGCTCTTGACTCACGCCCGTCTGGGAAGAAGAGAACAAAGCGATGCGGTCTCTGAAGCGGTCCCCTGAGCGGAGGGGGTCACTGCCTGTTGTCTTCCTCGCTCTCACAATCTCTCCTTGGCAATCGCTTCCGCTTTCTTCTTTTGTTCCCCCCGTCTTTCATTGCACGCACACTGGGGCCAATAGAATCCTCGGCTTGTGTTGTTGTTGTAACCATCAACGTTAAGGGATGATCAATGTGCTGTTTCTGATAGGTTAGGTTACAACTGTTCATATCAGTTGGTTGATTTCACTGTTGACCAAGAGGTTCCTCTGTGTCAAATAATATAATTAATAATATAATTCACATTTTATGTTTTTCTTTGTTTACAACAGACAATTTTAAAGGGTGAAACTTTTTAAACATACAGTATCAGCCAAAAGTTTGGACACACTTTCCCATTCACTTTAATGGGAAAGTGTGTCCAAACCTTTGACTGGTACTGTATATGTTGGTAAACAGTATATGTTAACCGTTTCAACGAACACACAAACAAAAGCAATAACAATTTCCCCGGCAGATCTTAAAATTTCTATCTTAAGTTCCATGGCCGATTCCCATCGATCTAATTTCAATGAGCTAACACCCAATGAATGATCTGGGTTCTATTAACTGAACAGCTTTTCCAATCTAGGCTGAGAATTGACCCCCCACCCGCGTTTCATCAGTCACCTGCCAGTGGGACAGTGAGGGTTCCACTGATAAGCCCGTTGTCTGATTGATTTCAGGGCTTAACCTAATCATAGCTACACTGAACCTCCAGCGGAGAAAAATAGACTACGCCAAACAAAAGGGCGCTGATTGCAATTTTGCTAGTTTGGCGAGGAGGCTGACTAGGCGTAATTACACCCAATGTTGGACTCAACTCTGTGGATATTTATGAATCGGCATCCAAAATGTTCTAATTCCGACCGACAACCTCCGTGGAAAATCCTGGAGGTCCCCTAACTAGTGGCAAGGAGGCTGACACAGTAAATGATTTAATTGCGTTAATGGTGCAATTGCGATGCCGCGGTAGACGTGGTTACCGCTGATACACGTATGAGGCTAATTTGTGGCAACAGACTCCCCACAGGCCAGGTGTTAAACACCTGCCCCGGAGACCCGGAACCACGGAACCCTCCTTCTCCCGCCATGTAACCGTGGGAAACCTAACCACCCGTTATTGTCTTCATTTGCGGATTCAAATTCCATTGATTGCCTGCCGTGTAAGTTATCATCCGATGGTGCGTGGAGCTGATTGGGATTTGTTAGAGCGGCAGGATCTTTGACAGGGTGGAGGGTGCGGAGGTTGGGAATGGGATTGAAGGGCCAGGTGTGTCGTTTTTAATCTCCGGGAAGTCAGCGAGTCGTGTTGATGGAAGCCGACTGATTCAACGCCCTGAGGGAGAGCCTAAGTTGACCTGGTTGTCCGTTCGCAGCAAAAGGCACACGTGCAGCGCATTAATATGGCGACACACACACACACAGCATTATGAATATTGACTGACTACAGGGGGCAGGGCTGTTCACACTGCAGGGCCTTTGAAGTTGGAGGCCTTCTTTGAAATCCCATTAGCAGGCTGACTGTCTGCATGGCCTGGTCGGTACTGGAAATTGAACCAATTACCTTTCCTCTCACAGGTGGAATTTCTTTATATTGGTTGGTTGACCTTACTCCACAGGGGAACAATTTCCTATTTCCATCAATGAACGTTTGTCCTACGCTACCTCTTTGGAAACACTCTTTGCATTGGCATGGCATAATCACTGATATTTTCATTATCCTTATAGGGAAAAAAAAAGATATTAACAAAAATCGTTCACAATCTTGCGCTCGTAAACACTTGAAACCGTTACTTCATTGAAGGAATGATTAGAACATACAATACAATCCATGAGCAAATGTCTGCAGCATTGAACATGCACAGGGACGTGGGAAAGGTGGATGGCTAGTGCCAACAGGCTTTTTGTTTTCCGAATCCTTCACGTGGGCGTGCTCTTTTGGCGCCGGCTGTTCGAGCGCCCCGGCCAACTCAATAGCGATACAGAAGCCCTAAGCAGTTCCCCCTCACTCTGGCCCTTGGCAAAAGCCCATCTCTGCTCCCCTGCACCGTAATAAACTGAACCAAGTTGTCCTTATCTCACCGTTGACAGTAACCATCAGTAACCACACATTTCCGTGGGGCTCATTGTTTTAGAAAGCCCATCGAAGCGATAACCAGGTG
>JAPMUY010006521.1:0-46913 GCA_026901105.3 Galaxias olidus
AAGGTTACATTTTTTTTTATTAATCCATTTTGGAATTAGGCTGTAACATAATAAAACGTGAAGGGGTATGAATACTTTCCGGATGCACTGTATGTACTTGCAGCACTTACGGTATACAGTAAATTCACTGCACTAAATTGAGATCACTATTCTACTTTTGTTTTTGCTAAATGTGTTTACTATATACAGTAAAAAGAAAAACTGGACGCTGTGTTCTCCATTTTCTGATGTAGTATCTAATAAATGCTCTGTTTTTTATATTTTGACTGGCTGTGTTTATGATCTGAAATAATTGTTTGATTTTTGCCAGAAGAGCCCAGGGTTATGTGAATGTAGTTTGAATATTTGGATTTGTGTTTAAGGTTTTGAGAAAATGGGGGATGGTTTCAAGAAATGTGTTTTAGCAATTGAGAAAAACTAGAAGTATTAGCTTTCTTTAAAACACTGACAGGATAAAAAACAATTTTCATTAAATATTGTCTTTATTTGAATGTTTTGAAATAAGTGTCACCATGCAGTAAAGTTTAAAGTGCTTTTTCGCCTCAACATAAACAAACTGAACAGTTGTGAAAGCCTTCTCGTGGAGTAAAGGCTAGTTAACCCTAACAAACAAGGGCCAGCGTTCCACACCCGTGCTGTAGGAGTCTGATGTGCAGCCCAGGTAATGAGAGGTCCTTTCGGGCTAGTCAGTCTTCATATCCTCCCCCACCTCGTCTTCATCAGCCCGGTAGTGACGGTACTCTGGCTTCAGCTCCCACGTGCTTTTGTGGGACCCCTTCGCGTTGTAGACCCCGATACCCCGTAGAATCTCTTTCAGGTAGGTCTACACAAGAAGAAAGAGAGACAGGAGTCCGTGACCTGCAGACTCAGGACATTTTTACAACCGACATATCAATACTTCACTGCAAACTAAAAGATATTCACAAAAGGTTGGTTTCCGCAGGTCACAGTTATAGATTTTGCGAAATGTACTAAGTCACAAATGCTAAGCCCTGCGGAGTGGAATTTAGTTTAGATACAGTACCTTGTCACCTGCTAAGGAAAACTTAGTAGCAATTGGATTACATATTTTTGTGACCAATATAGCTATTTGGAAAAAGGACAATTGCATGCACACGTGACGATCACAGAGAAATGACCTGGCACTTTCTCGTTCAGCGTGCCCTCTGTCACTACTGTCCGTGGCCACAAGGTGTCCCTAGCGGTCTACAGAGAAACAGAGGCGATGTGGAAAATGTTAAGCCAAAATTACTAAGGCACCACTTTCACTGACTGACAACATCACACGTTTGTCCAGAGAATAGAAAACCACTCATTTTTTGTCATCGGAGATCGAAGGCAGGAAATACCTTGAAACTGAAAAGTTTGATGTTCAAACCTGAAAGAAAGCAGACACGTTAATCCCCTTTAGCCAAACCTTGATGGGAAAGGTGTTCATGTCTTGTCTCTCCTAGAGTGTATAGTGTATATATTTTTCACCTCTGATGACTAATGTTGTCAGCCAAAACGCATGCGGAGTCAGAATCAAGACATTTGTATCATCCATCCGTCACTTCAGACCGTTATGGAAAACTAAAAAAATATATTGATATGCAAAATACAAAGATCCATATATGCAATTATGACCAATGACTTAGTAGTAGCTACCATCACAGAAAGGGCCATCGTTTAACTCCGACCACCAGGTGTATCAAGTGAGCCATAATCCAACAGAGAGTCATCAAGGCCTCCAGATCCATCCCATTACTATTCAAACTCACTGTCATGAAAATAATCACTGTTGCCACGGTGAGATGGCATCCTTTCAGTTTACAAGGAGCACGGCGGGAACACTTAGGGCTGGTGAGGGGGTCTGCCTGGGCGTCACATCACGGAAGGCCAAGTGCAGTGCTCGGCAATGGTAATGTAATCAGGAGGAACCCGGGGAGGCTCTGTACTGTACACTGATGCCATTAGCTGGAGCATTGCTCCGTCTGAAGGGGCCCAGGAATTAACCACAGGCTGTAGCAGACATTTATCCAGTGTGTGTGTGTGTGTGTGTGAATGTAGGTGGATGGGCTGGTAGGTGGGTGTAAAACAACTAAGTGAGCATAACCTGATTGAGGGTAGGAATAAGCAACCATGATAAAGTGTATGAATAAGTAACAGAGTGTGTGTGTGTGTGTGTGTGTGTGTGTGTGTGTGTGTGTGTGTGTGTGTGTGTCCCACCCACCACAGGTTGTTTGGTGATGTCCACCAGGTCTTTGATGTTGTAGTACTGGTGCTTCTCAAAGGCGGTGAAAAGCATGTCCGTCACAACCTGTTTCTCGGCCCTCACCATCCTCCCCTCGGTCTTCTTCTTCTTCTCGTACTCCACCTGCGCTTGCACGCACACACGCACGTTAATGGAAACGCCTTTTCAAAATCACGCACGCAAACAACTTCACACAAGTAAAAAAAGAACCCACACACACCCCCGCAAACACAGCTAAAATAATGAAAAAGATGTAAAGAATTCAGTACAGTTGCCATATGTACTTTTCGACGACAGTTTGGCTTGCATATGCTCTTTCTTACCTCCTAGCCTTTCCACGCACTAACACAACCACAAATACACACACACACACACACACACACCCTCCTTTCTATTCAACGTGTTCATTAGAAGAGGTTGCTTCCGCTCTCACATTGATCCCGTGGTCGGACACCGGTTTAAAGTTGTTGGTCACGGCCTTGTCCAGCTGCTGAGAAAGACGCTGAGGTTTGGCGGACTCCTCGATCTGTAGCCTGGAACGAGAGGCACACACACAGAGATCGACTTGTGGCAGTTTAATGGAATGGAAAAAAAGAGATTTCAATCTTAATGGCACTACTTGGTTGAATTAAGATTAAAATAAAAAAACAAATGAAGCTTTAAACTTAATAACCAATTAAGACTTTTAAGCCGGTACTCCAATCATATGCTGTGTGTTTGCTCTTGATCAGTTTCATATTGTATTCATGTACGTTTTGGAGGTTAAAACCACACAAACACATTTTAAAAGACAAGAACTACAAATACAATGATTCAACATGTCCTCGGTCTCTACTATCCATTATAAAAAGGCACAAATGTTTTTTTCCCTCTCCCCGGATAAACACTAACAACAGTTGCCTTACACACTAAGCCGTTGCCATAGCGCAGGCCACGATGCTGGGTTGCTATAGCAATACTAGCAACCATACTCTGGGTAGCACCGAAATTGAGGCAAAGAGGTGACTGTCGCAGAGCCAGCGGGAAGACACAACTGTTAGACACAGAGACACACGTCCTAAACATCATTCTGAATCAACACAGAGATCGATGTCCAGAACGCCACTTTGTTTCTGCTAATGAGAGAGCACAATAAGGGGCCGTCCTTGTCTTCTCTTGGTCCGTAGCTCATTGTGGCTTGTCGGAGAGCTGTTGCTCAACACTGGCGTGAGCGACCCGCTTCATGTACTCAACAGGTTTTTGAACTGACAGCTTATACAAGAGAGAAACACTGGCTTCGACTGTGTCGAGTTAAAGATTGGTAGTTTATGTGTCACGTTCGAGTTACTCACGTTTCGGATGCGATATGTTCATTTGGCCACATTTCAGGAACGGTGGAACTTACCTGGCAAGGGTTGTCAACTACCGGGTTTGAACCATTCAAAAATACCAACACTGATACTTCTCAACAATACAGGCCTCGGTAAATAAAATGGAAATGGAAAGAAAATGCCAGCCCTTTTCAATGCATCAGATGATTCACCCACAGAGAAAAACGCTTGAAGTCACTCACTTCTTAAGCTTCATATAGTTCTCATTGACGGCAGGCCTGCATTCCGCTCTCTGCACCACCACTCCCTCCAGGCTCAGCTTGTCTGAAACAAAAACAAAACAGAATAGATTTATTTTTTCACTTCCACATTACACACAGATTATGGGCCACAATAGGGAAGATGAGACGCGCGTTAACTTGACAAAAGCCAGCACTGGCAATAACAACCGACAGCAAAAAAAAGTACTACACCACCACATTCTGTCAGGGTGGGAGGGAACCCTGTGCTCCTGCCCATTTGATGCTGGTGTTGATCCAACAAATAATTAATTTCAGTGTGACTGGACAGACTGAGGGAGCATAACAAATTGTTATAAAATCCCATCAAGTCACAAACAGGATTGGTCCAAATTCATACCGAAAATGGATAGGAAATGATGAACCAATAGAGAGAGAGAGAGAGAGAGAGAGAGACACATAAGAAACAAGATATGGAAAGAGTGACAGAGAGGGGAGGGCTGATAGAGAAAGGGAAGTAAAGAGTGATGGAGGGAGGAAGAGGGAGGGAGCGACCATTAATGTTCCTGACAGTCCAATCTACCCCTGAACAGGCCGGCCACTCCAAAGCACCACTCACTGGAAAATAACATCTTGACATTTCACAGCATTGGTGAATAGGCATTAGTTTTGAAGCCACTTCTTTAGTCTCGTTTGCTAGTCAAATTAATGAGCCATTTTGTGTTTTTGTTCTGTTTTGAGTGTTTAATTGTTTCATGTTTTGTACACTCATATTAAGATGAATCATACAGGGTACAATAGACAAATTGCACCGTTACTTAGCTGATGTAAGCACTTCAATTCAACAGTAGGTTTGTGAAGAAAAATAAGCCAATAAAAGATTAGTTTCAAATAATAGTTAGTTTCAAATAATATTAAATACATTAATTAATTAATTAAATAATTTATTTATTTATTCACTTATTAATAATAAATTCAAAAGGAAATTCCAAAAACTGGAGAAAAAAACAATGGCAATGTTGTTCGGGGGTCCAGTTGGTGGTGTGGGCGTTGCTTGGGGACCGTGTGCTCTCGTTAAGAGTTGCTTGCGTTTCATCTGCCTGTATTTGATACCAACTCAGTGGCATGAATCTGCCCGACGCGCCTGGCCACTCGGACACACTCGGAATAATCCCTTTTAAAACTCTCCTGAACTTCACTGAGCGTCCAAAATGGCTGCCAAAAAGAAGTGTTTGACAGAGTCTGGCACACAGCGTTGGCAAAGTGAAACTTTGTAGCCAGGCTGTGTGGCTGCCTGCCTGCCAGTCTGCTGTCCTCTTATGTGGCCCACAACAGACTGTGTGACTACGTCCTGGACACAAACAGAATGGAGAAGGCTCGTCTTAATGAAGGCATTAACACTGGAAATTTAGTCAGACAACAGTTTGTCATAACGGACGAAAGCTTTGGACAACCCTCCAACAAGGCACCTACCTACTATTATTACTCAAACAACAGAAAGCGCAGTAACACCATGGGGTAACTTTGCAGAAATCAGAAAGCCAAGTAAAAACCGCCGCTGTCCACCCTACCTCTACGGACCACGGTAGCACACAACCCATTGGCTAGACACACAACAAACAGCCAATAACAAGGTGTGCAGTGTCCCCACACACAACCCGTTGGCTAGACACACAACAAACAGCCAATAACAAGGTGTGCAGTGTCCCCACACACAACCCGTTGGCTAGACACACAACAAACAGCCAATAACAAGGTGTGCAGTGTCCCCACACACAACCCGTTGGCTAGACACACAACAAACAGCCAATAACAAGGTGTGCAGTGTCCCCACACACAACCCATTGGCTAGACACACAACAAACAGCCAATAACAAGGTGTGCAGTGTCCCCACACACAACCGACACACCTGACTCGCCCATCACGGGTTCAGCGAAATCTCTGTCGCAGAACGATATTACAGATCTCACTTGGCGCCGTCGGTCTTTTGCCGTTTTCCACAAATGGACGCAATTATGGGTAATTATTGGACGATGAGTGCCCGGGTACTTGCCAGCAGCACTCCGAAAACACACCCACACACCAGCGCACAATTGAACAACTTTAGAAAACCCATTCCGCCACACAACTTTATCCTGGCGATGTAGCCAGTGGTCATAGGCAAAGGTCAACTTGGGCCGAGGGCGGCAGGCAACCAACGTTGGTCCTCCTTCGCTCCCTCTTTCCACCCCTCCTCCATCTCCTCCCTCCGTCGTAGCCATCATCACCACCATAACCATCATGATCATTTCTCATCCTGCGGGCTGGTGAACATACGCATGCACACGAGGCCAGCACTGAGTGTGAATGAAACCCCAGGATCCCAGGGGTACGTAGGAAAACATGCCCACACACTTCGAAGAGGAGAGAAGAGCGGAGCGAGGGCACAGAGAGAGAGAGAGAGAGTGGGAGAGAAAGAGAGAGAGAGAGAGAGAGATGGAGAGAATGGGAGAGAAAGAAAGATGGACAGTGTGGGAGAGAAAGAGGAGGAGGCCAGAATTGGAGGTGGTTAGACCATACAGAAACAGCAGGTGAGGGATGCCAAACTAAAGGGAGGAACAACTCTAGTTCAATAATCTAGTTCTGTTACTGTTTGCATGTAGGATAAGATGACAGTGCAATAGGGCCACCCTTTCATCAGTGCAAACATCTACGCTGGCCACGGTGAACGTCTGATAGAAAGAAAAGATGCAAAGAGAAGAGAGAAGTAGAGAGTGAGAAAAACAGACTCAGGGAGCAAGAACGAGGGCCAGAGAGATAGAGAGGGAGAGAAAGAAAGAGAAAGAGCGAGGGAGAGAGAGATGTAGCGATGTCTCCGAGGTGAAGAAGTCTTTGTTCCTCCCCCGCGTTCTCTCCTACCACCGTTCACCTCCATGAGCCACAAGGACCTTTCCTCCGCCTGCTCCAGCCCCCACCCAACGCCCTCAGCTCTCACAAACACATCCCGAGCCGAACCACGTCGGCGTTCAATTGCAATTACTTTCCACGGGGCGGATGCTTGTGATGTACTGCTTTGTTTTGGACCGCACGGAGGAACGTCATGGGAATACTTGGGAAATGGACGATTAAAAAAAAAAAAAAAAACACCTCCTGAAAGATTGGCGGTTTGCTTTTCAATAACACAACCGCCAGCACAGTAGTGATTACATCGTTAGGCTCGTTGAACTGTCCAACCCTCTCTCCTGCCTACTCCCGTTGATACAAAGCCCCGGACACGTTTCATCTTCGCATTCTCCCTTTTTAACCTCCCTGTGGTCGTTCCCAGTTTTGACGGCAAGCGCCTTAGAGAGCCACGATGTAACTATTCAAAAGAAATCCCTGTACCCGGTGCATTACCCAAACTCAGGCTGTGGGTCAAACGGGTGTCAGACTGGGAATTAGTGTTCACCCTGGAGGGACACGGAGCGAGGACAAGGGAAGTTAGAGCAGGGAAAGAGAACGGGAGAGAAAAAAAAACGAATGTATTGGAATTGGAACCAATTTGCAGCCCGCGGCCTCTTTCTCCCAGCTAAAGAAGCCCAATCTTTTTCCTATGCATATGACTTGGTGCTGCTGTCTGTCGGAGAGCAGTCCCTACAGAACCTGCTAGATCCGGTTCTGAATGAAGTATGCTACTTTGTTTAAAGGCAGAAGACATTTGTCCATTGAAATGAAAATGCACTGGTGGAAAACAATGGCCGAAGAAGAACTTTTCAACTAAATTAATTCAATTTCTAAACGACTGAAAACTGCTTGTGTTGCTAGAAAATGGCCATGCAGGACCTAACCCACAAACAGTTTAGTTTGATGTTTTTCAGTCAGTCCAAGTCAAACAGTTCAAAACTTTAAGTGAAGCCATGCACAGGTGACAATATGGCCGCGGGTAGAAGGTGCAGTCTCTAAGCGGTCGGACACGACATAGGAAGGTCAACAGGCTCATCAGCGGTAGTAGGTACACCTATGCTATATCTGTCCCCTCTCATTCACAGTGCATTCTACCACCAGTGCAACACAACAAACAACCTGGGATGATTGGTATAATAATAGGACTACAATATACCCACACATACTGTTGCATACCCACACACCAAATCCACCACACACACACACACACACACCACAGTAATTTGGTGTTTGACAGAGAAAAAGCCTGTCTCCTCCGCAGACAAAGCAAACAGTTAATTTACATAAATCGTGTCCTTGTTATTTCCATAAATAGACACTGCATCAGACAATTAATATCCTTCCTTCCTTCCTTCCTTCCTTCCTCCCTCCCTGCCTCCCTCCCTTCCTTCCCCGCAGAGACACACAAACTCTCTCTCTGCCCATCAGGGTCACCCCCAGGGAGCAGGACCATCTTAGGGGTGGGTTTAGCAACTTGCGTGTTTCAGTTATTTCCTGACAGAAATATTCTCGATTTCATGTAATTTGGGGTTCCATTGGCTACTTTTTCATATTAAAAAAGTCACACTGAACAGAACAGAACATCTTCTGGGTGACGGAAGGTAAAAAATATGTTCAGTAGAAATGCTGAAGAAGAGAGAAGCACACACTGTCTGGCCACGCACCGCTCCCAATAACTAAATGTCAGTTTGATTTACTCCAGAAAAACCCAGAGAGACTTGGTAATGAAACTAAAGAGAAAGCCAAAAGCCCAGTTCATCATTCATATTCATTCATGTGATTCTTTCAGACTTCCATAGTCGTTAATGCATTTAGCCTAGCGGTGGGAGAGGTTTTAACAGGATTTTACACCTTTGCCACTCAAGAGGCTTTTCCGAGCCATACAAAACAGACAGAGAGAGAGAGAGAGAGCAAGATAGAAAAGAAAGAGAGAGGGAGCAGTGTGTAAGAGAGGGAAATGTAGAAAGAGGAAGAGACCCATGCACAGAACAGTACAGCGAAATGAAAAGTCAAAGGCAACAAGTAAGAGATTACGAGTCAAATGGATGAGAGAGAGAGAGAGAGATTGACAGAGAGAGACCACAGCTCATACACGTCTCTATTTTAAGTGGTTGCCATGCCAGCTTCACAGCGGTTTGCGGATTTCGACATTACGCCAGAAGCTACGAGGCCTCGCTCATGAATAATTCACCACCTTCAAACGAGGACACGCTGTTATTAACGCGGGGGAACATTTTGTTCAAGCCCGCCCAACTATTAACAATTTGGTCCGCTTCGGAGAGACACTTGATAAAAGGAATCGAAAATTAAACCGATTTTTTTTCTCCAGGCGTGACGTTTTACCCAGGAAGACCTCCAGTGGACCGTTAATGAGGCAAAGGAGGAACATTAGATTTCCCGCCCACCATCACCAGCTCTTCCTCTCCTACTGTACATCACAGGCTGGCCTCATTAATCATTCTAATGGGAGGGCATTATTGATGCTGCTGATCACAGTGAGATGTCTGCTCCATAGGCTGCTGTCACTCAAGCGTCCCGGCCGTGAGCCGGCACACCCCCTATGGGGATAAAAGGTTCGGGTGGGTACACACACACCCACACACCTTCTGTAATTAGAAACTTGTATGCATTGAGCTTCACACAGGGGAAGGCATACATTTGAACCGATATTTGACCCAAAATGAAACCATAGCAGGCAGCCTTATCACTCGAAAGTTAGAGGAAGACATCACGTCTTTGTGTGTGCGTGCAAAAGAGTGTGTTTTGCAAAAGACTGTGTGTGTGTGTGTGTGTGTGTGTGTGTGTGTGTGTGTGTGCACGCGGGATAGTTTTTGTTCAGGTGTGTGAGATTTGGTGAGTGTTCCTCCCACCTGTTGTTCTCTTCTCTCAGCTGCTCCACATGCCTCCTTCTATATGTATTCCTTTGTATTTCTCTTGCTCTCTCTCTCTTTCCTCTCCCTCCCTCCTTCCCTCCCTCCCTTCATCCATCCTTCTCAACACCCTCCTCCCCCTCATCTGCTGAAGAAACCTTTTTACTCTACCGTAGCTTCCTGATGTTACGCATTTACTTGTCCATTGACACACGTGAAGTCCTGTTGCATCTCCCCCATATGCACAAACACTACTCTACTGGCCCAGCATCGAAACCGCCCACGCAAAATCCCACACACATTATTCATGTACTATACGGCCAGTGTCACCGCCAGCCCCGTTCATTTCCTCTGAGGCTCGTTTTCGGAACGCATTGATTCCTAACGCAATTCTCCCCACAGATGGACGATAGGGAAGTGTGTGTGTGTGTGTGTGTGTGTGTGTGTGTCGGGGGGGAGGGGGGGGGGGGTTAAATGGCAGGGTAAGGGAAGTCATTAAAGAGCCCGTTCTTCTGACAAACCGTGCATCCGGAGTCTGATGAAGACTTCATCAGAAGGTGCATGTACACAATCACTTAAACGGGCACCCACGCACACACACACACTCACTCACTCACTCACATCCGTCTAAAGCGACGATTCATAATAGCCAAGAAAACAACACAAAATAAGTAACTCAATGCACAACTTTATCTGACAGTCCTTTCAACACCAGGACAACCCGCAGTGATCTTTTCTACAAAACCAGGTGGCCAAATGATTTCAACTGAGCAGCTTAACAACGAATACATAACTGTTATGAATTCTCATCACAAAACGGACTTATAACGCTCATTAAAATCATGCAATCAAAGATATTTTGGCACCAGAGAGAGAGAGAGAGAGAGAGAGAGAGAGAGAGAGAGAGAGAGGGTGTACAGTGCAGGAACAAGAGGCCGGCCGCGGTGCTTAAACTCAATTACTGGTCAGCCCTGGTCTCCTACCATGGAGCACATAAGGCTCTGGACCAATCAGAAGCCTTTAACTCGCAGACCAACCAGCTGCCTCGCTGTAATTGCGCTGTTTCCTCCACAGGATCCCAACAATCTGCCAGAAACCCCACACTGTGAATTTCATAGGGTGTAGTTTGAAACACACACACACACACACACACACACACACACACACACACACATCAAAACACAGACAGAGCAGATACAAAAATACACTGTTGTAAACACAACTACAAGCAACAAAAGGCTCAACCTGCTCCAAATACACGTGCACATGCGCGCACACGCACACGCACACACAGTGTCTTTGTAATGTCTGACTAAGAAAGATCTCCTAAAAAAAGACCACAGGACTCAGTAATTCTCCAACGTCGATGAAGAGCGACACGGTGGGCCCATTATCCCAGTGTTTCTCCATCACTCCCGCAAACACATGTCGATTTCCTCCCTGGGTTTCTCCTACGGGGAGAGGCGATGCCAGGGAGCGTCAAGCCTTTACCGAGACGGTGTCCACTGCACAGGCAGTTCCCCACCCTCCACATCACCACACTCCAACCCCGTCCAATGTGGTGCTAAGGAGGCTCTGTGTGTGTTTCTGTGCGCGCTGCTGATCGTTAGAGTGGGGATCGCCATATTCATCTTCCCAGTGATGATGGACTTGCACGCACACGTGTGTGTATGTGTGTGTGTGTGTCCTGAATCCTCCACTTGGCTCATGTGCTGAAACACAGCTGAGGACCGTTTACATCAGAAAGAGATGGCTAATTACTGTGAGAGAGAGAGGGATGGAGAAGGAGAGAGAGAGAATAGAAAGGGGGAAAAAGGATACGCAAAGGGTGGGATGAGAAAGTGGAGGCAAGCTGAGCGCTACGCAACTTAACCACCCATTCAACTGTTGCTCTCTTTCTCTCCCTCTCTGCCTTCCTCTTTTCTCTTTCAGACACATTCCCTCCCTCCTCACAGCGTGTGACGACAGCAGAGAAAGGCAGTGTGGCAGAGAGAGAGAGGGGCAGCGTGGCAGAAAGAGAACGAAAGAGAGAGCGAGCGAGAGAGAGAGAGAGAGGGGGGGGGGCAGCGTGGCAGAGAGAGAACGAAAGAGAGAGAGAGAGGGGAAGGACGAGGGAGAAGAGAGGGAGGGACAACGGAAGGCAGTGAGAGCCACACTCACTCTCAGTTGCCAGTGCGCTCTGCGCTCCTCTCCAAGCAACCCATTCGTCTTTGCCGCGACACACACACACGCACAGACTCACACACACTCACAGGCTTCGTCCACCCTTCCACCAAATTCCACAAGGCACACGAGAGCTCCCGACACTGAGCTTTCCCACTCACACACACATTTTGACAACATTTCACGCACGTGGACAGGAAACGCACAGACACACACACAGACACACACACACACACAGACACACACACACACACACTCTCTGGGAGCGGGCACCCACACGCCCCGGGAGGAGGCTGGGCTGAGCGGCGGCACGGCGGGCGCGGCATGGAATGGAACCTCAGAAGGATGGAGAGTGAACTGAGGCAGATCAACCCGGACTTGCTGCAGCCCAGCAAGAGCTTCAAGAAGCCCTCGTCGGGCACGGTCACGCTCAACGTGGGGGGGTTCCTGTACGCGGCGCACCGCACCACCCTCTCCCGCCACCAGGGCTCCCTGCTGGACGAGCTGGCCAGCGGCAAGAAGCCCGTGCAGCACAGCGACTCCATGGGCAACCCCTTCATCGACCGCGACGGCCCCGTCTTCCGCCACGTGCTCAACTTCCTGCGCACCGGCGAGCTGCAGCTGCCCGACGACTTCCGCGAGGGGGGCCTGCTGCGGCGCGAGGCCGACTTCTACCGGCTGGACGCGCTGGCCGCCGCCGTGGCCGAGTGGGAGGCCCAGCGGGCGCTGAGGCGCGAGCCCGCCTTTCTGGAGGTGACCGACAGCCACGAGCGCTCGCAGGGCCTCAAGGTGTACTGCAGCGACCCGGCCTTCATCGACAAGGTCAAGGGCCGCCTGGTGCAGATCTCCAAGAGCCGGCTGGACGGCTTCCCCGAGGAGTTCGAGGTGTCCTCCAACGTCATCCAGTTCCGCCACTTCATCAAGTCGGAGCCCGGCTCGCGCCTGGTGCTCAAGCAGGACAGCACCTTCCTGTGCACGCTGGAGAGCCTCAAGCTGGAGACGGTGATGCTGGCGCTGCGGAGCGACTTCAAGCTCATCACCAGCCTGGACAGCAGCAAGGGCTCCGTGGTGGTGGCCGAGGCCCTGCACTTTGTCAAGTAAGGCGGGGGGGGGAGCGAGACGGCGGGAGAGCGAGATGGAGGGAGAGGACAGAGAGTGAGATGGTGGTGGTGGGGGGTTAGAGGGAGGAAAAACGAGTGAGAAATCTGGGTCAGGCAGATAGATCTCTATGGGTAAGAAAGACGGGCAGGAAATCGGGGAGGAGAGGAGAAAGAAAATAATAACTCAAACTTGGGGGTTTTGTCGAACTGAAAGAGGGAGGGGAGTTATTTAGGTGGGAGACAGAGCGAGAAAGAAAAAAGGAGAGACGAAGGGAGAAGAAAAACAGAAAGAAGAGAGGGAGCAGTGTGTTCTCCATGGTTACATATTGGCTGGCGATGAAAGAGTCCTGAAAGGCGAGCCGAAACATCAAAACTGGACTCAAGAATGTCCACCTGCTTAGATGGCTAGCTAACTCACATTTCAACGGCGCAGGGCTACGGTCATCTGCAAGCACTACAAAGAGACTGGCAACATTTGAACACTGAAACAAAAGCCACGCCACAATTCTCCAACTTATGTTGGTTGCTTGGTTGGTTGCAACTGATTCTGGGTCATAAGATCATTAACTAGACCGTTCAAGTTGTTGTGGTCGTCTTCGTTGTTTTGCTTCAAACTGAAAGACTCATTTGAATAAAAGAAAACCGCAACTGCCGAGTGGAACTAGCCCATTTGACACAAGGTTATTTTTCAAAATGAAAGTATGGCTTTTGGAATGGTCTGAAATGTCCCGTTTCCACTGAGGTGTTCCTCTCACAACAGGGGTGTACCATGTTACATATGGCCCTAACTTGCTCAGAACAACCACTACAGGGTCATTTTGAACTGAAGACAGTGCTGAACCATCGAAAAAAAAACGCCCTCTCTTTCTCACTGCGCCACACACACACACACACACACACACACACACACACACACACACACACACACACACACACACACACACACACACACACACACACACACACACACACACACACACACACACACACACACACACACACACACACACACACACACACACACACACACACACACGAGGCAGCTAACTGGAGAGTGCAACAGGTGACACAGTAACCATCAATCAGCATGCGCACACACATACTCCATGTTTTGCCCGTGCAGTAGAAAAGCTCTCCACACCTGCTCTCCCCCTCTGTATGGAGGACTGCTTCCATGCAGTGCTGCCCTGTAGTCTCAAGGTTTCAACAACAACAGAACTGCTTGCTTCGTCTAACCCGAGTCTCCACCCTGGCTGCTACACCCTTCCAGAAAGCTGCCTTGACGTTCCCTGTGCCTGGGACTTAGATAGACCAGTCTGTCTGTGTGCGTGTGATGTCGCTCTTTAGTTGGCTTTAAGTTGCTGTATTTATTGAGTTAGAGTTTCTGCACAGTGGCCAGTGCTTTTTTCCTCCTCCGGAGGTTAAGAAAGAACCTCTTCAACGTGCTTTGACAGTAAAAAAAATTTATTAATTAAATAAATAAATAAAAAACATATACCAAACAAATCTTTTCATGATATGCTTTGTCAAATAATACAAATGATTTTTCTTTCCGCTTTTGATTGAAGTCTGATTGCTTAGAAGGCCTACAAGAGAGTGGATTGTTGCATTAGTAAAAAAAAATGTTAATGTACAAAATGACTGGGCTTTAAATCCAGCATGATGCATGTGCACTATGGAGTCTAGAGACGTGCTGGGAGTGGGATAGTGCTGCTGTATGCAAACTGTGACGTGAGTAACAGGGCGATGTGTGTTCTTTTTCAATATGTGAATGTTTTACACAAAATAAAAAAGTCATTCACACTGGCATTTCTGTTGAATATTTTGTTACAAAGCATGTCACTCTGTTCATAAAATGTATAAGTGTCAAACTGATGAGTGCTTAACAAATGATAAGACTTCCTCCCAACTATATCTTAGCTTATCGAACATGTGAATTCCATTACATTTTTTTCTATTAATAATATCTATTATTACAGAATATAGAGTTTTGTGACCTCACGTTGTGTTAATTTGTCTGCCTAGAATATTTGTTTGGCTGCCAGTAAAACATGGGTCTTGTTTGACATTCTATCTGGAACTATGGGAATCCATTAGAATGTTCCAGTGACTCAGATAACAGACTTGGTCTGTCGTGATTGACAGCTCCGTTTGTGCGCTGTCGCCGTCATCATCACAGCGTGACAATCCCAGAACCCCAGGGGACACCGTTCCACCCCTCGCCTCGCTTTCTCTTCATCTCTCACTCTCACTTTCTCTCCTTCGCTCCCTTTTTTATTATCTCCCATCTCTCTCTTCTCCACCGTCCTTCCCTCCCCGTTTCCCAGATATTTTAAGAAGTGGGCCAACGCCAATCACTCCAAGCTGCGCTCTTCCCTCAAGGTGGACTTCCTTTTATATCGCTGCCATGTGTGTCACCGATCCCCGTCGTCACCCTCCTCTTCCCCTCGTGTCCTGCCACTGTCAACAACGCCACTGTTCGGTTACACAAATTAATTAGCTGCTTTCATATCACGGCGCAATGGTGGGCATGGTCCAATGACAGCTAGAGTCTGAACTGGTTATTATTCAGCGCTCGTCAAAAAAAAACTAAAAAGGGTGCTGGGTTTTTAAAGCGAGGTGGCAAACGAAGTGCAGGTCGACAGAGCCCTCACGGGCGGGCGGGCCCGGGAGACAGCTCGAGGTAGGATATAAAGACAGTGGCACGGCGGTTGGGTACACAGCGGAGCGAGACACTGTCACAAACACAGGAACTTTCAAGGCTGTTAGCTCATGCGTTTTCAAGGAGGCACGCGTAGGCAGCAGTGTGTGTTTTATACCTCAGTCAGACAAGGCCCAGCACTGGTGTCTGCGCCCGTTAAGTGCAAAATGGGAACGTCTCGAACGTCTAACCACAGGCTAAGAACAAACGGAGGAGGGGGAGGGAGACGGAGATAGAAACAGCCTAGGAATGGGATTGTGGAGGTGGTGGGGGGGGGGGGGGGGTTAAACAGTGAGAGGCGAAACTACTCAGACCGTTGACGACGACTAGAGAATAACAAATGAATCAGACAGCTAGCCTATAGCCTAGTAGCCTATAAACCAACACAGAAACTCTTCATAAGCAGACAGGCACTACTGAGCTCGGGGCTGAAGGGGAAAAAAAAAGTCTCCCTTTTCCCTCTGCTTGCTAATTGCTTCGCAGCTGCAGTGGCAGCCTTGAAAGGTTACTGTTTATCAAGACCACAGAGCTGAGCCATAAAACAACCAGACAGATGGCAGCAACCCTCCGCAACATGAACTTTACACCAAGTCAAAATAACCCAAGTGTGCGTGGGTGTGTGTGTGTCTGTGTGTGTGTGCCCACCTATCGGGTAAGTAGTCTGGGGGTTTTGGTTGCTCCGCCCTCTCTCTAGTGTCGTCTGTGTTTCTCTTGGCTCCAGAAATCCATCTGCTGGAGCGACCACTGTCGTCAAGCCCTGCTCTGCCCCCTCCTAATGACTCACTTACGGGGGCGCAAATGCGCGCACACACACACACACACACACACACACACACACACACACACACACACACGTGCCCATGCGCACAAACACACAACCCTCTGACACAGGGGGGTGGGCTGGGCAGACTACTTCCATCCCCCTTTATCTGGAATCAAACACACAAAGTACACAAGCATGCACACCCCCACGCAGAAACAAACACAAACACGCACACGCACACGCACCCGCACACACGCACACACACGTGTTGGCACAGGTGCAAACAGGCGACTCCCTGTGCCAACAACATGCTGTGGGTGACATCAAACTAGAGAGGTTTTTTAATTGCTGATCCCATCTATGTATTTTTGATGAGAGGCCGCGGGGCTTATTAGTCCACAGCTCTGACTGATGCACCACTCACCCACAGGTGGCACAGACAGATAGGTGGAGGAGGAGGAGGAGGAGAGATGGAGAGAGAGGGAGGCGGGGGAGAAGGAGAGATGGAGAGAGAGGGAGGCGGGGGAGAAGGAGAATACGAGAGAGAGAGAGAGACTCATTTAGAAGGAAACTAACACGGGCGGGAACAAAATGCTAGAGGGATAGGAAAAAGAGAGAGAGAGAAGTGGACTAAGATGACCAAACTGAGAGAGAGGCTCAAGAACTGAGCAAGAAGGAGAGCGAGAAGACTAGTCAGGAGAAAGAAAGTAAGAAAATAGAGGAGGATAAATAGAGTTTGAAAGGAAAGGAGGGAGGGAGGAAAAAGGGGGGGGCTTGGAGGAGTAGAATGATATAGGTATAAAAACAGGACGGCGGGTGAGGGACAAATGGAGTGGTGGATGCATGTCAAATATAAAAGAAGTGCGAGTGCCTTCCCAACGGCCGTTCACTGGTTAGATATTCAAAGATCCCTCTCACTTTCTTTACCTGTTGCTAGGCCTATTACCTCATGCTTTGCAGTGGGTGGGCTGCTACCGCGGTGGCATGGACACACACACACACACACACACACACACACACACACACACACGCAAAGAGAGATTAAAAACACAGAGAGAAAGAGAGAGCCCACAGCTCACACACGCCACCAGACAAATACAGTCTTTCTTGTAGGTTTCCATGGCTATCTGCCGGAGCGGCATAAGCCCAAAGCATGAGTAACATTCTTCAGATCTATCTGCTCTCCCACGACTCCTTAGCGGACAGAGGAGAGGAGAGGAGGGGAGGAGAGGGGGAAAAGGCCTGAGGGAAGTATAGAAAGAAGATGGAAGAGAGAGCAAGCCGGGAAAGGCAGACGGAGATAAAGAGGAGAGGAGAGATGGATCAGAGGTAGGAAGATCAATAGAGGGCTGACAAATAGAGGGGGAGGGGGGGGAGAGAGAGAAATGAGATGGCACAAAGAAAAGAGGGAGAGACACTTGAGAAGGCGATAGCGACGCTGTAGAAAGACATATGGAGATGGAAGAAGATTAGGTTGAAAATGAAGTCACACCCTAAGACATATAAAAGGAGTCCAAAAAACGAAACATGAAAAGAAAGAAAAACAAAACCATGAAAAGCAGGGGAGGATGGAGATTAAACTAGTAGCAAAGACACAGAGAGACAGGGTAAGAGACAGAGTGAGTGAGTGAGTGAGTGAGACAGAGAGAGTAAGAGACAGTGTGAGTGAGTGAGTGAGAGAGAGAGTAAGAGACAGAGAAACAGGCACTCTCCTGCTGGAAAACACGGTCTGTATGAGAGCCACAGGACTAAGTGGCTCTCTTCTCAACGAGCCTGCAGCCTGGTGTAGCTTGGTGCTCAGGCCTCATCTCACTCTGGAGCCTCTGGGTGTGCATGCACACTTTAGATGAGAGGTGTGTGTCTAGGTAAAGGTGTAGCCTTGTGAGTGTGTGTGTGTCTATGTCTATGTATAGGTGTAGCCTTGTGAGTGTGTGTGTGTGTCTATGTACAGGTCTAGCCTTGTGAGTGTGTGTGTGTGTGTGTCTATGTACAAGTGTAGCCGTGTGTGTGCGCGTGTGCATGTGTGTCCACAAGTGTAGCCGTGTGTGTGTGTGTGTGAGAATGTTTTTCATATCTATATTGAGAAAATAATCAGGCCTGGCAGCTCGGAGCGGAGCCACGGGCAATGAGCTGGCAGGCACAGGGACCCTGATTGGACTGTCGAAAAGGTTACGCCACATCAGACTTTCAACTACATCCTCGGTGATGAATGGACATGACAGGTCAGGGATCGATGTCCGACACGGCGACACGGGCGAGGCACGCCGCCGCAAAACGGAGTGACCGGGTCGACGACAAACTCCCAACGGGTTCGCGACCACTTCCACGGCTCTCTCACCGGAGGCCGTCCGGCAGACGTCGGCAAGCCGCTCCGCGTTCAGCTCTGCGTTCCGCGGGAGCCACTGTGCGGCCGAACGCCCGCGCTCGCTACGCAGGCCGTAATGGGAACGCGGCCGCTCTGTCATTATGCACCCCCGTCACGGCGCCGCTGCTGCTGCCGCTGCTGCTTGGTCCGTCAGAGACGCCGCAGAGCCGCAAATATCACAGCGAGAGAGATGACAAAGAGAGTGACTGTCGACAGCAAACGTCCATCCTCTCGAGCCACGGACAAGTGGCACCACGCCGACTCCTGTCCTGTGGGTTTGTTTTGGCATTCAATCGGTTTGGAATTGTTCCGACCCTGTCGCGTTTGTTCAGATGTGCCTCGCCCAACAAAACCCCCCCAGGAAAAGGATTCCAGTGGGGGGGGAATGTTCCACATCTCCGAATACAGGAGGTTCTGTTTGGGTGCTTGTCAGCTCGAATTCTTGTCTCCACCCAGCTAGTTCTGCTTTGCTCCCTGCTCTCTCTGATTTCTCAGTGCCACGCTATGTGTGTGTGCGTGTGCGTGCCCGAGTGTCTGTTTGAGAGAGAGAGAGAGAGAGAGAGAGAGAGAGAAAGAGAGTGCAGACTCAGAGGGTAATGTAAACAGCAGACAGGGTCTCTAATTGAGGCCAGAGACAGAGGTAGCCCTGTGGTTGACAGGAGATGGGCTTGCTAATGGCCCTCCACCAGCCCTCTGTCCCCCCTCAGCTCCTCCAGGGTCTAGGTCTGCAGCCTCTCATTACAGGGCTGGATGGGAGGACACACAGAGAGAGGATAGGCTGCTGGCACAAGAAAGTTGTTTCCACTAGAAAACGCTCGCGCACTACATACTAATTCCTCAGTGTTTTCACAGACACCTCTAAAACACAGAGTTCATGCAGTGATATCAATTTGAATAACTGACAAGATTGTTTCCAAACGTTAGGCTGGTGAAGTTAATGTTGCTCGCCTTTGTAAAGAACAGAGAGGAAGGAGTTGGACACACACTGAAATGGAATGATAAATAAAGCCCAAGTAAAAACACTCAGATTTATTCTTTTCATGAATGTCAACTTCAACATAAAGAAATGATTGCTGTGGCAGATAAAGGCAAGGGGACGACTTGGCACACTTTTCAAAGAGTCGTCTGATTGGGTTGACAGTTAAATCGCTGCACTATTTTCTAATGCTCGTCGATCCATAAAAAGGTCTAAGAGTCTGCGGCTTACCGTTACGTTGGCAACAAAACGTGTGAATTGTTCAATCACGTATCAGAACACCTACAACTTGATAGACTAGCTTACCCTTTTGTTGTCTACACTTCCAGTCTGAGCCAAACACAGGAAACACTGTCCCAGACTCTGCACCGCCGCCATTCGGCATCAGGTGGGCCGAGCCGCGCTTATTTTCAGCTACTATTTTTCCCAACTGTAAATCAATATGATTCCCTGGCGGAGAGACAAAACAAAGCGACAGCAGACAGCCTTCTGGTTGACAGCACGTCTGCAGAAATAACAGGGTGCAGACATTTAACGCGAGAGCACTTCTCACTTAGCCGCATGCAAGTGGCTCACTCTTTTTTCTGTACTATCGCTTACTGTCTCCTTTTCTCTACCTATCGAGCTCTCTCTCTCTCTCTCTGCATGTTTCTTTGTTTCTCTCTGTTTTTACTGTTTCTCAACAGACAAAAATATATATCGCTTTCTCTGCCTTAATTTATTTGTTTCATCTTCTCTCTCCCTCTCTCAAGGGCTTACATTTTGATGAACCAGAAACATAATGGAGAGCAACAAGAGCTTTAAAGCCCAAAGCAATATCAATTCATAACTCGGTTTGAAGAAATTGCCCACCCACCTGACGTAAGAGAGCGAGAGAAAGAGTAGAAGACGAGAGAGAGAGAGAAAATAGAGCAATAATGTAAGGAATGACAGAGCCAGAAGGAATTCAAGAATGAATGACCGAGGAACGGGCTACTATAAGAAATAATCAATTAGCGATGAAGAGAAAGCCAGAGACAGACAAAGAGAGAGATGGAGAGAGAGAGAGAGAGAGACAGAGAGTGAGAGAAGGAGAGAGAGAGAGGGGAATGGGCTTTTAACAGTACAGTATATTACAGCTGGGCCTCTATTCTCCGTCTGCCAGTTTCTGTGGCACACAGCCTGTTGCCAGGCAACCGCTTAATCAATACCTGCAACTTGCCAGAGCCGCGCGGAACAATGAGGAGAGCTAGGGGATAAAAAAAAAACAACACTTAGCTAACGGCATCAAATTACAAGGGCTGACAGCAACTTACAAGGCCTGCATGTTTTTCGCAAGTATCAAATCAGCGAAAGGCACAATTAGTGTCGTGTGTATGGAGGGGATAATCTCCTTTAGACGTCCCCTCGCCCCACCATAGGTGTTCAACAAAACGTCCTTCATTAGATCAGCGCAGCGAGTGTGTAGCAAGCCGGACCAAATGCGTTCTGTATGAAGAGGCGTCATTAATGCAGGAGTGTGGGTGGATCTGAGAAGGCGGCATCGCCAGTAAACACAATGGTGTGAAACTCGCCAAGGTCAAGTGAACGAAATAAAAACCTGGCATCCAACTGCCAACCGGGCTGAACGCTGCGTGGTACAGGCCAGAGGGTTTTAACTGAGATGCAAAAAAAAAAATCAAAAAAAGGATTTCTAGCAAAGCTACAGTATGTGACCCTTTCTATAGACGGCTAAGCCCCCACAAAATTGTAATATTGGGTGTGTGTAGGCCTATATATATACACTTTATCCAGTAAAAATATGAAAATAAAATACAATTCTGCTAATGATAGACTAATTATGAACATACCTAAGAAACACTGTTTACAGTGCAGCTAGAAATAATTAAAGATCTGAACAGCAGACCTGACAGAAAAAAAAGAGAGCAACTTGCTTTGTTTTTAGCTCGGTTCTGCTTTTGGAATAAGATGTGCGTGGGTTAATAGTGCTCTTCCAACAATTCTTAATTTTCTGGCGTTGGTGCTTATGCCACACAAACTAACGCAGCATTTGATGAGCACAACACAATCAATACTCTAACTAGGGCAGGGTGCTGAATCATGATGTAAACTCTGGTTTTAAGCCCCTTTTTCTCCACTGTAGCACTGATTGACGGTTGTTGACAAGGGATGTTTGTTTTTGGTGCTACGACCCCTTAAGTAATTTGTTCATCAGCATCCACATCAAACACCCACATCAAACTTGCCGTGGGAACATTTGCCAAAATCAATGTTTTAAGTACAGCGGAGGAGTCAGCCAGGAGAGAAAACAAAACGACGTCAGTTGAGAAAACAAAGAACTCAGTTTCTGCAGCCCAAACACTTTAGACGCACTCCACGTGAAGATAAACGATTTGATAATTGTATCAACTCTTTGTTGACGACTTCTTAGAGAACTCATTTCAAACTAGGCTTTTACTACCAGCAAAGGTGACCAAATGGAATTTGATTTACTCAGTGAAGAGATGCCAACCTCTGTATACATTGTTCATCAATTTAAATTCAATTGAAGCGAGGGTCTTCAATTGAATTACCCAGTCCTTCCATCGACAGGGACTAACCGTTGGAGCTCTGACTCAGGACCACCTGGGTCTGTCCCCCGACCGTCAGCATGGTGAAGGGGTGCACTCCGGGGATGCTCAACGATGCTGCCTTGTCCCCCTGGCCCGTGAAGGTGGTGAGGTTGGCGTTCAGTGTAAATGACACCTGCAGAACATCACAGAGCAGAGCAGGGCCATGAATGACTTTTGGATGCCTCAAATTCCATAGGTTAACTATAGTACAGGTGTGACATGCCTGCTTTCATGATCTTTGAAATGTCTCCTGACGTTTAAACAACTAGTATGGAAATGTTTTACTAGCCTTACAACTAATACTTGGCAGGTTTTCTCCCATTTGATGTAAGCGTGGGTCATTTGAAAGCAAAACACTTAGCCTATCCTTTTTATATTAATTTCACACCAAAAACTATCATTACGTAAAAAAAAACGATCTCAGGTCTCAGAAAAATAAATACGGTTTATTTGCGGAATTACACAAGAATCAACCGCTGTCAACTAATTGGCCTTATGTGTGCACACCGCAGACATGTAGTCCTACCTACCTACCTACCTACCTACCTACATTTCTGTGACGTGTCTCGGACTTTTCTAGTGTTTCACTAGAACGAGCAAAAAGTTGCTTTTCCACAACAGAATCGCCTACCCCAGGTTTAACTAGACAATTCTACTAGATAAAACTGATAAACGAACAAAGTTACAATCATCAAACGTAATAACATATGACCTCTCTGTACACAGCGTGTAGAATTACAGTGACACCAAGCGGTAAAGTAAAAGCAATGATCTCACAGCACACTAACCTCTGCTTTTCCTTGGTTCCTTTAGGACAAAAAGACAACAAACATGCGTGTATTACTTCATTCTGAGGCAACAATGATAAATACATTTAAGGAGATTAATTAGTCAATTTCCAGTCTGCTATGAAATCTGATACTCAATGACATCAACCAACAGCATATTATCAATTTAAACACTAGTTTAATTGGTAAAATGTTGATGATATTCTTGTTGGAACATTTTTAATAACGCCTACTTTCCGATCCTTAAGGTTCCAACTTCTCCTTTTCCTGAAGCTTTGTCCCATTGTTGAGCTAAATATTTTGGAACCTTGGAAAGAGCGGTAAAAAGACTTAAATATATAGGCTAGTTATCTGATGTTCAATGATTCATGATTGGTTACGAGAAATGTTCCTCTCGTCCCAAGTCGATATACATTAAAAAGGTACTTTGTCAGGGCTTTATTATTATTGATCCAAACTAGCTGGTTAGAAGCAAACTAAACTACAACAAACAAACCTTAACAAGCCATAGGCCGGTGTTCTGTTTAACTCCTTTAAGGTCAACCTCTGCCTTTTCAGACATTGCAGAGTGATCTATTCGGCGAATAAACACCTATTTTAACGACGTACAAATCAGAGCAGCCAGGATGACCTTTAACATTGAATCGACACAGGTGATGAGAACAGTGTCTTGATAGCCGCCTCTAAATGGAAAAACAATGGGTGTAGATTTAGAAACTAATAGATTAGGTTGTAGATTTAGAAACTAAATTAGACCCAATGACTGAATCTTCCAAAGTGTGATAAATGTTCAAGTGAAATGCGACTTACACCACTTTTTTGAGGTACGGAAGTTAATAAAATCTATTTCAAGTCTGTCTTGTATGCTAGGTTTTTCATCGAGTGCCTGAGTACCACCTAGTGGTGATACATGTAGCGCGTCTATTGGGCTTTGATTAATAAATACATTTTTAAAGCTCAATCTGTAATAAATTAAATCAATGCATATTCAAGATTCTAGAAATGAAGTAACGTTAGAAATTGAAGTAACGTTAGAGTATCACTGATTTACACAGTACAATTAGTGTGGGGGCATATTACATAGATGGCAAGTAGACATGGTCCTTGTCATCCTGATTCTCTCTCTCTCTCTCTCTCTCTCTATATATATATATATATATATATATATATATATATATATATATATATATATATAACTCTCTGTAACTAACTCTAGCTCTCCCTATTTCTCTGTTCAGCACAATAGACTCCCCTCAGTTTTACCAGAGCTAGCCTGTCCCGGATGCCAGACAGCAAGGGTCTTACATGTCATCACAGTCATATCAGACAGAACCTTTGCAAAGACAGAAACCCATTTTCTGCTGCTCTCCTGCTGCTGCCTGCATCAGCTTACCAGCCTCATTGGAATGTGTTGAAATTCCTGATGCATGATAACCTTTATCAAAGGAACACTGACTGCCTCTCTCTCTAGGGGTATGGACAAGGACAAAGGTGAGTCAGAAGAGGTGGTGGGTATTTCCCTTCAGAAACTCAAATACAGTTGCATTGCGAAGATGTCTGTGTGTGTTTGAGCATGGGTGCGTTTGCCAATCCGTCTATCTCACCATGACAGCAGCACAGTGAACCACTTTGTCCCATGACACAGAGGGAGCTTTAATCACTCAGGCTCTCTTCCCAGTTAGGTTTCTGGTCTCCTTGGTCTCAGGAACCTGTTGACAGTCACGCTAAACAAATAGCAAGGTCAGATGAAAGGCACTGCACTGAATCAGGGCTTCAGATGTACTTGTCAAGGTCATTTTCACAATGAGGTTTTTGTTTGCTCACAGTTTGTTCCATGGAAACCATCATGATAGCCTTGGGACTCCATCTTTATCATTTTGATTATTTGGCTGAATTGGAACAAGTTGGACTGGAAGTGGGATGAATAGGTAAAAGGTAGGCCTGCACATAGAGACATTTGCATGTGTTGAGTGACAATGTCCCAGCAAAGAAAATCAAATTGAGGGGAGAGGAAGTAAAACCAGTTGGAAGATTCTTAGATGAACACGATAGGCTCTATGGTACACAGCACAGGATTGAGAAAAGGCACATACACACATAACAGGTGCCCACCATGGATACAAGTTACTGCACAAGCATGAACATCAAAAGACACACAGCACGGTTGCCTGGCTACAGACACACTGAGGAAATTATTTAACCAGCTAATAAATGAACTGAACTCATCTTCCAATATGAACCGCGTATTGGAGGGTGATTTGTTTTACATAAGGACCTTTCCCAGTGGTGGAGGAAGGGATCATGTGATTGAGACCACATTTACCACTCTCACGTTGCTCTGTTTCACCCTGGTTCAATCTCCCTGTTCCGGCACCGAGTGGGTTGAAATAGGCAGTGTGACCGAGTCTGAGATGATACACTGCCATGGGGCATATCATAAGACGCATCATGCACCAGCTCAAAACACCGTGCCCTAAAGATAAAAGCTACAGATCGCAGACTTTATGTCATGAATGATCATGTATGTACTCTCAATGGAATTCCAGAGAAGGGTTCAAACAGAGTTTCTTATCACACAGGCTTGGGACACTAAGAGGCTCAAGAAGTTAGCGTGAAGGTAAATTGTATTTGACAGGTATGAAAGATAGAACAGCAAAACGTCTACATGTACCATCGGTAGCTTGGAAGGCTAGGTGACATCACCGATCCACAAGTACAGGTAGAATATATCGGGGCAAAAGAGCAACTTTGCTGGAATGCTGACCTGCTCTTGACATCAGAATCAGTTCAAAAATGCTTGGATTAGAACAGTTTGAAAAGTGTTCATCACCCTTGACATAACAGAATACGAAGTGAATGAGAGTATTATTAAAGATAATAAAACAAATTCTAAATTAAATGTTGAATTGGGCTAAATATCCTTTGGATTCAAGACTCAATTTCTTGACATAAGCATGACCCTCAATGCTGTGATGTTTTTTTAAGCACACCCAATCATTTTGACATGGTTTTAAATGCTGTTTAGGGTACATATGACCATGGATTGTATTGAGACATGCTCTGTACATCAGGATGTTCAGAATGTTCATTTGGAACATCTGGACTGGTTAGAGATTGTTTCTTTTGTTGTTGTGAAAGTGACCAGGATGAGGAGCTTTGAACCTGGCTGCCTTTGTTGTCCTGAATGCTGTGCTTCATTATTGAGTGCAGTATGTCCAACTGCGGTGCTCAAGTTTCCTTTTCACTCATCAGTCAGACACAGAATCTAAGGTTACGTTTTTGATTAATTTATCAGGGTGACTTTCTGCTAAGCTAAGTCATTGGTTATATTTAAGACATTATAAGATTGTGACTTTGTAAAGGAAATGCTTACAGTCTATTTCAAGGTGTCTAATTTGTTCAACAGGAAAGTGTCTCTATATGTGTGTTTTGGTGTGCGCGTGTGTGTGAGTGTGTTTGTGTGTGTAGGCTTACTGTACTTGTGGTGTACTTAAAGGTCCATGTCTGCTGGAGAGACAGTAGGGAACAGAACACATTTCACCTATTGATGACCGCTGGATTTAATCCTCAGTTACAGTTATGGTGAGCAATACATTTTTGTTTTGGTGACTCTGAACTCCAGCACACTGGATTTGAAATGAAAGAATGAGTGCTAATTGAATCAATACACCGGACACCCAATATCGATGGAAACATCCTCAGATTAAAGGTGAAAGTGTGCATTTGAATTTTGTGACTGTTGTTTTACTGATAATTCAGTGTACTACTCTATAGAGCCACAAAGAAAATCACTCTCCAAATTTCTAGGGTTTGAACTGTTTAAGTCTAATAAAATGTAGGAATGTATTTAAAAATTATACATGACGTCAATCTTTAATCATTTTTTGCAGGTGACGGCAAACTTGACTTAACTTGACGTATTTACTGCCATTTTCTGCACAAATGAATTGGCCAGGATCAAGATAAGACAAGATGAGGCCTCACAAACTATTCGACATGTGATTGACATTTTTACAGACATTATCTTGAGCAGCTGTCACCTGCCAACCTTTCTCAATGGGTCAAATCTAGGAATCTCAGTAATTTCCAGTCTGCTCTGCTCTACTCCAATGGTCTTTCCTTTGACACTCCGTACCCTTTTCTTCACAGCAGTGGAATCGCGCTGCAGTGCTTGGCAGCTAGCAGTGAGTCTACAGCGTGTGGGAAGAAAAACTCATGAATGAACACGCTGGGCCTGGGTATTTAAAGAGCTAGCACAACAGACACAGATTTGATGCTAGAGGGGCCGTCCAACAAAAATAACCCTGGCATCCAGGGCTGGCGGCCTGGAGCTGCCATTGGCTCCCGTTCAGCCCCCGAGAGGCTGAGTGGACACAAGCCCCAGGCCGAGAACTTGGGACTGCCTCAGAACTAGAGTAAGTAGAAGCCACACGCACACGTGATCTTCACCACAGTTAGGGGAGGGCAACAGATATTCTTTTGTCACAGGCAGCAACCTAGATTCCCAACTTTAACTTGACTTGCAATAGCTGTAAATAAAAGAGCCTTGGAAATTGGTGGATCAGTAGAACGTGGTGTCCTTTCTTGTGAGTTTATTTCTATGGCTGGGAGCAGCCCAGACACCCTGCCCCGCATCACTGGGCATGGGCTGCTGCTCTCCCTACCCCTAAGCCTCTGTTGTTTCAGGAATTTCACCTCAGTCCACCACCCAGTACGGAGTATGACCACGGTAGCAGCTAAAGTATCCAAAACCAAGCTCATCAACGCTTACAGTTATGACTAAAACGGAAGTGGGGTGAAGTTAAAAGTTCATGGGCTTTGGGATTTGTAACATGCTTGCAAACCGTAAAGTTGACGGATTACTCAAGGGTTTTGAGCAAAACTACATTGTTAAAAATGGCAAAGGCTATACCACATGTCGAGCGATTTGATCTTAGGTCCATCAACTCAGAGTTGTCCCTTTGCTCACGAACCCCACGGAACTCATTTTATCCCATCCATTCAATGCAATTAGTGTTTGATACATGAAAGCACATGCCAGACCAGTTGTATAAATTCACCATTTTAGAGAAGGCTGGCATCACCATAGTGCTCAATGTGTTTTTCTGTTGTTGGAGTGTCACTGTGAGTTAAAGCTGCTGACAGCACCAGACGCTTACATTGCATTCGGGCTCTGGCTGGCTCTCTCTGTCTGTCACCCTCTCCCTGTCTAGCTCTCTCTCTCTCTCTCTCTCTCTCTCTCTCTCTCTTTCTCTCCCTGCTCAGTTGTCTGTCTCTCTCTTCCTAAGGTATTTTTCTCTCTCTAGCTGTCTCTCTAGCCCCCACCTATTCTGTCTTAATCTCTATATCTTCATTATTTTTATGATGTGCTTGTGCATGCGTGGCTTCAGCCTGCCGTTTTCTTCACAATAGGCCAATCATGCTCCACTCTGGAAGAGACTTCCTCCCTCCCTCTCTCTTCCTCTCTCTCTCTCTCTCTCTCTCTCTCACACACACACACACACACACACACACACACACACACACACACACACACACACACACACACACACACACACACATCACACAGTCACACAAACACACCCGCACACACACTTTAACACATTATGTTATTCTCCGACAGATTCCCCTAAATTGCTTTTCTCTCATCCATTCTCGCGTGTCTCTCAAAACATTCACCTCACCTCCTTCCAGCTGTCTCTTATGTGCTCCACCTATTGGTAGATGTGAGGAGAGGAGAGGTCATTGACAGATTTAGCCAGCAGACAATTTGAAGATAATTGACTTCTTTAAAACGGATTATTCTGCAATTACTGCCAATAGCCTCTGGACACACACACAAACAAACACACAAATCAAACAAGCAGACACAGAGAAAATCCTAGATTTGGTATCAACCGGTAAACGTAAGGTTCATATCTGACTCATGTCTCTCAACTATAATAAAGAAGAAATCAATCCTGTGATGATCTGTCAAACCTTGAGGGTTTACTGTTGAAAGAAATTAAGAGAAAGCGAGGGAACACGAGTACAAGCAGTTTGTGGAAAGCAATTGGACGGGGAAGGCATCATTTAGGTTCAATATATTTTTCAAATGCAGTTTTACTTGAGAGGATTTTTAAAATATTGTTGCTTTTAAGTATAATGCCAAAACACTACCATTTTCACTGGGGTCCTGCTTTGGCCTAAAGGTAGAGAGTAACCAAGTTGCACTCCGGATCTATTTGGCTATTCTCTTAGGAGATCATTTATTTGTTGTTTAGCAGGACATTGACTAAACAGCCTCTGGTTACCATAGCAGCCCTGATGATGATCAGAAAGCACCGGAACACTGTGCTGGAGGTGCAGCACACACACATACACAGGTCCCCTGTTGACGCTGGGGGGGTCGTTGACCTGTAGTACTCATTATCCATTTGGGATCACAAACCGACGCACACAATCACACACACAATCTCTCTGAAACACACAAAATCACATGCAAAGCACCAACAACACAATCACAATACATGCATGCACATACCTCCTCTGCCTTTGGTGTCTTTCTTTGTCCATAGTTTACGTTTAATGTTTAATATTCCAATTCTGACTATTTCAATTTAGATGATTAAACCAAATGTCTCTGTAGTTGCTCAATAATATTGTGGATGTCTCTCTTAGTTGCCTTTTTGCTGAATGGGGGGGGGGGGGGGGTGGGGGGGAGAGAGAACAATATCTGTATGTAGAATAATCCTGTGGGAGAGAATGTGTCTGGTTGTCCCTCTCCATTCTGTCTGCAGAGAGATCTAGCAGTGCTTGACATGCCTTTGTCTAAGTAAAGTGAACAAACAAATACAAAAGAAACGTTATTTGTGTTCAAAACGCTATTACTTATGGTATCCATGGGGCAAGCAAATATAAATGTTTACTATTAATCATGACAACATTGTTTTCTTCTTTATTTTTCAAATCATCAAGGAATTCGGATCAAATATAGGCTATAAGAAATATTATTCAGATGTTTTAGTTCTAAATTTTTCCTTAGTTGGGGCAATTTTCTGTTTGGATTGGCACTGATTGTTAATGAAACCCCGATTATCCGGGTTTAAAAAAATATCATAACTAATACGTACTCGGTATTTTCCGGAACAAGCGTGCTCGTTTTGTTACCTGACTCACCCACTCTCCCCCGCCCCGCTGATGCCTAGACTGCTTTATGTCTGGTTGCTCGGGGCAGCAATGGCCATGCGCGGTCGCCATATTACCCAGCAAGCTCTCCTCCCACAACAGACTCGTCACAGACCGAACGCCAGCCACCGTGCAAGTGGGCGGACTGACTTGACTCAGTGAAGCTCTTGGGAGGAGTGATACAGCAAAGATTGGACTAAAACAAGGAATCGACTAAATGGATTAAGCCTTTTGCCTAACAATTAAGTGGATATATTATTCTTGGATCAACCTTGCACCGAAAAACTGTATCTTATTTTCACCCTTTTCTAGTTTTGGCAGTTCAATAATGCGACTCGTCTCAACAGTCTGTGTTTAGAGAGGGATGGAGACTGCCAGATAGCTGACGTTACTTTTCAGTATATGCATCGGATATATTATACTTGGCTGTTCTATTTAAAAGTCAGGTGTCTATTCATATGTTTCTGTTTACTAGACTTATTTAAACCAAAATTCTAGCTTGAGGGTAAATAAGTGAATACGAACATACGCGTCTCTGCGTTTGGCTTCCTAACACGTCGGCTGACGTTAGCTCGTGTTGATAGCTTAGCGAGGCACTAGCATTCTGCTCCCCTAGCTTGCTGAGTGGCAGACGGAGTATCTGTCTTTAAAGGGAGTATTTCGATATCGGCCTAAGTTAGCCTTGCATTCAAGTGGATTCATCAAATACATATTTACATTTAATTTGAGTAGTGCAATCTGTTGACTTTAGATCTTTCAAAACGGCGTCGCTAACGAACTACAACGTTACCCGAGACTGTCATAGACAATCCGCTACCCCCCGGATTCTTTCAAAATGCATCATCCGGATTCTGCAGGAGACTCTGGCAGTGTCAGAAAGATGGCGCACCCGGCGAATTTTCCCAGCAGGGGTAGTAATACCAGCGGGAGTGGCTCCACGTTGGCAACTTCGACTCATTCGGCCGTTATTAATAGCCACATCCCGGTCGATGATTATCAATCCTCCCTGTTGATCCAGTCTCAACCTCCCGTTGGCTCTTCCTCCCCTGGGCCCCAGCATCACCCCCATAGCCTTAGCCTAACTTCCCAGCCACAGCCCGCCCAGCCGACCGGGGCGCAGATAAAAAAGAAAAGCGGCTTCCAGATCACTAGTGTGACTCCCGCTCAGATCTCCGTGAGCTCGAACAACAGCATCGCGGAAGATACGGAGAGCTACGACGATCTGGATGAATCTCACACCGAGGACCTGTCCTCCTCTGAGATCCTCGATGTGTCGCTCTCCCGACCCAACGACATCCCCGGGGGAGAGAGAAGTTCCTCTGAGGAGACCTTGAACAACTTCCATGAAGCAGACACCCCTGGAGCTATCTCTCCCAACCAGCCCCAACATGGAGGAGCCCTTGTAAACGGGAATGTGCACCATCATCACTATTCACATCACTCTAATCATCATCCTCACCCTCACCTCCACCAAGCCCAGACCCATCACTCTACCTCCAGCTCTGGGGGTGTTCCCTCCGCCCAGACCCCTGGAGCTTTACCCACCTCTGTGGGCCAGAAATTGCCTTCTAACATGGGGGTAACCCTGGAGAATGCGCCATGTATGGGGCCTGCATCAGCTTCCGCTCAGCCTAACACCCAGGGCATAGTGCCTGGGATGCACAGCACGGCCGGAGGCCCTACCGTCAGCATAGTGAATCCCCTGACCAGCAATGTTAGTAATGTGAATATGTTGAGCTCCACCAACGTGCCTGCTAGGGCTGGGATCAATGGCACCACCACCGCTAGTCCCAACAGAGCTGCTGGGGCCAGCACCGCCCCCCCGGGCGGAATGATGAACGTCAGTGGGGCTAGCCATGGTGTTTGTGGAAGTAGTGGCGGCGTCATACACAACAACAACAACCACTGCGACAACAACCCAAATGTCAACCTGACCTACCAACAACAACAACAACCACAACAGCATCAACAACAACGACACCAGTCCATCAACTCCGCTGTTACCATGACAGCATCCACAGGCGCCTCCATGTCTATGGGTATGTCCGGTGGGGTGGCTAACTCCAGAGGGATGACCCTGGCGGGGGTTACTAGCCCCCCTGCCTCAGTCCCCGTCCCGGTCTCCTCCCACGTCCAGCCTGCCCCAGCCCCAGCCCCGGCCCCGGCCACCACCAGTTCTCGCTTCAGGGTGGTCAAGCTGGACCCCAGCTCCGAGCCCTTCAAGAAGGGTCGATGGGTATGCACCGAGTTCTACGACAAGGACAACCCCGCTCCCTCTTCCTCCTCCGCGGCTGCCACCGTTGTCTCCTCCTCCTCTTTGTCGGAGGCGAGCGGTGCCGTCGGCGTGGGCCGGGCGGGGGAGAGCGCGCAGCACTTTGCCCCGGAGGCCGTGACGGCGATGGGGGCCGTGGCGGGGCTGGAGCGAGACAGCGCCAGCGGGAGCTCCGTGAGCAGCACGGTCAGCGCCCTGAGCCACTACACGGAGAGCGCGGGCAGCGCCCTGAGCCACTTCACGGAGAGCGCGGGCAGCGCCCTGAGCCACTTCACGGAGAGCGCGGGCAGCGCCGAGGCAGCGGCTCAACGGGTGAGAAAGGCTTTTCCATGATACTTTGTGGCTCCTCGTCGTGAGTGTCGCCGCTGTTCTTACTGACAAGCGCGTCACAGACGCCCAGTCGAAGTAAATGCAATGTTGAATGGCACCACTTTCATAACGTCATCGTAGGATAGTTGCTGTCTTTCGACACTTTGATCTGTTGGCACTTTTATTCATGTTCCCCACCTATGTGTCAGAACTGTACAGATCTGTTAAATGTTTAGACTGAATGACTTATTATTTTCCTGTTACATCATTCTACTGGATTCTAATGTTTATTTATTTATACCCACCCCTAGCTCCATGACTTCACCTCCCCCCCTCATGGCTTCCAAGCACCCCTGCCAGGAGGCCTTCCCATGGGGGTACCCAAGACCACCATGGCCCCTTCCGTTCCCGCCAGCATCCATCAACCTATCCCCATTAACACGACCGGGCTCCCAACCGCCGTAGGCCACCCCGGCCCGGGCGTGCCCCAGCATCAGCTTACCTACGCCCAGGCAGCCGCTACTCAAGTCTCAGGCTCCGCTCAGGGCCTGGCTGGTGCCGTCAAACACAATCCGCACCACCAGATGGGCTATGCAGCGTCTGCTGCTCCCCAGGTTGCCCCTACCCACATCAGGCCTCTGAGCCAGGGAGGGAGCCTACATCCAGAGTACGCCCAGCAAAACCACCCCGGGGTTGCAGTCCCACAGACCCACGGAGCTGGGCCTGGCCAGATGATGGGAGGTCCTCCACAGCAGCAGCCCCAGAGCTCTATGGCTGCTCCCACACTCCAGCAGCAGCAGCAGCAGCAGCAGCAGCCCCAGGTTCAGGCTCTGTCCCAGGGCCTCATTCAGCCCCAACACCCCCAGGTCATTAGTCCTTTAAGAATAAGAATTGGACCTTGATAATTAGAAATTATTAAAATAAAATTATAAAAAAAAAATAGTTTTTATTATTGCTGTGACACTGAATATAACAGGCTTTATGTGAAGACCTTCAGGAATAATTGATCTATAATCTATAGAAATAATTAATACATAGTACGTTTTACATACATACATAGGATTGTATTAGCTTTGTTAATAACTCGGCTTCCTTTTTCCTCCAGGCGTCCAGTGCAGCAGGGGGCATGGTGCCCCACATGGGTGTAGCCGGCATGGGCCTACAGCCCCAGAGCCACCCTGGACCCCTCCTGGACCAGAGACAACAGCCCCAGCAGTCACTCCATACCCAAACGCCTGCTCATGTCTCCCAGCTGCCTAACTCTGCAGTACACCCCACCACCGGTCTGGGGCCTCCATCCAACGTGCCTCCGCCGCTCAATGCACAGAGCGACCCCCAGCAGCCCCAAGCCCAGAATGTGGGCAGCAGCAGCTGCGGGAATAGCATGGTCCCCCACTCCCAGGCCCAGCCTCCGCGAGTGGGCCTCGCCCAGGACTTTGCCGTCAGCCAGGCCCAGGCCCTCGCCCACGCCCAGGCAGTGACGGCCCAGGCCAGCGCCCTGTACGCCAGCCTGCCCTCCTTCACCGCCACGCAGCTGGAGGACGCCCAGCGGCTGCTCCTCCAGCACCAGTCGGCCCTGCTGGGGCTCCAGCCCAAGCTGGCCGCAGGGGAGGTGGCCTCGGCCGGGGCTGCCCTGGGCCTGGGCCAGGGAACGGAGGCCAGCGCCGCCGCAGTCAGTGCCTTAACCGCCTCCGCGGGTCTCTTCAAGGCCGTGGAGGGAGAGGAGGACGGGTAAGATTGCTCAACTTTTCGTTTGTGTTTGTGGATCTTCACGCTGTTGGATTGATCGATTGGTTTCTTTGAGAAATCCATGGGTTTTCCCAGATTGTAGTGCGAGGATGCTGGGACAGCCAGAGCTTGTCGTAATTAGAATGCTCAGCGGGGCCTCCAGACTCGTCTTGGGTGGAACGGGCTTAGCCGTTGTTTTAGCTTCCGTGATACAGACATTTCACAGCCTCTAGCTATGGCCTGTTTTGACAGACTCAGGATTCCGTGGTGACTAGAAAAGTGAGTTTTGAGACTGGTGATGCAGGTTGACTGTGGGACCCACGACTAACACTGTGAGCAGACAAGTGTCGCTTTGTTGTTTCCGTTGACGTAGCGTGTCTCGAGGCAACTCTGTGAACAACACCTGCTTTGCATGCTAAACCGTGCTGGAAGCTGTCCCAAGGAGTGCCTGTTCCAGAGGCGGCACGCCAGACTCCAACTGGGTGAATGAGGGACGTGTGCTGTGCCGTTGCTGCTGGTCGTCGAGCCTAGGCCTTCAGTCACTGGTTGCAAGGCTGTCTGGGTGCCCTGGACGATCAACTGGTGGCTGTGCGTGTGCGTGCGTGTGTGTGTGTGTGTGTATGAGTGAGATCGAGGGAGAGATGCACCCCTCTCGTCTTCCTAATTCTAAACCACAGCTGCAGTGACTCTGCATTTAGCCAGTTTCGTAGTTGCGCGCACGCACACACACACACACACACACACACACACACACACACACACACACACACACACACACACACGCACACACACACACACACACACACACACACACACACACACAGTGCCCCCCTCTCTGTTCTGCTCTGCTCTGTCTGCCCCGCGGGGCATGGTTCGTGTTGGGCACACTGCTCACAGCGATACATCCACCTTCCCTCAGCATATTCAGTTGTTTCAAAGCAGGAAGTAGGGTTTAGGTCGTAAAAACATTTAATGTCCCTGCTGTTGTAGACGGGGGTGCAGGTGGGAGGGAGGATGTAGCAGCCGTATCAAGGGAACATATCTTTGTTGCAGGCTGATTGGCCGGCAGGGCAGTCACCGTGTGAGTTTATTTAAAGATTAGGCTGGTCCGAAAGCTTATTCTGGACCGGCCTGTTGTTATTTTAATTCTTCTCCTCCCCCAATTCTAGCATTGGAAATCGATTCCATCTATTTAATTAAATGGGATATTAGGCTATGCTTTGTAAATTAAATATATTTGTTTAAATTTCATGTGGAGCCCTGTAATCGGTTCTGCACCTCATCAGGAAAGATCAGAAAGCGCCTTTAACAAGACTAGACGGGGCATGAAAAAAAAAAAAAATGTAAGCCCTGAACTTGCTTTGGCCTTAAGTAGGCTAATGCCTGGTATACTGTCCTGTTAGACCTTATCTGTGACCACTCCAGACCGTATCTAGACCTATCTATCTAGATAAAGAAACACTTGCGTGTTTGTTGACGTTAAAACCCCAGCACTCCAGCTGAAACGGTGCTCCCTCTCACCACGGGAGGCTATTGATTAATAAACTGCAGTGTAACATGCCAAGTGGGTTACTGATTCTGGCCCAGCGCAGAAGCTATCGACGTGGGATTCCCTCCTCCTCCACCTCCCCGCTAATAGGGTTGGGTGTTTGAGGTCACTGGTGAAAGGACTTAAAAACAGTGTGATCGTGGATTAATTGCCACGGCCCTACCCGAGACACCAGACTCCGTTGTAGACAAACGGCTCTCCTGAGGTGTGCTTGGGGGGGCGAGCATGGGAACCGCCCGTGGCCTTCCGCCTCTTGGCAGGCAGCTAGACGAGATCCTGCCCGCGTGGTTCCTAGTTTCCATTAGCATTCCGGCCGTCCGGCTGCGAGCCGACAGGCGGTGTCCGCTGTCGTCACATGACGACCGCGGGCGCCCGAGGAATGCCTGTCATCTCCGGGGATGATGCGGATTAGGGTCCTCTCCGATGAAGGACGCTGCGCCTGAGCCCGGTCACCGAGGGGGGCGTTGTCGCGGCACATTAGGCTGGTTGGACTTCACCTCGGGGATCAGACGGGGACCGGGGCCGGGGAGAAGGGGGGAATTCCCCGACTCGCAGCCTGTTGGAGCAGATGTTCCCCCGGGTGATGAATGGCCGTGGGCCGTCAATTACTCACGCGTCGTGGCTCAAACCAACGCGGCGCTGTTGGGCGGGGGGTGGGGTGCTTTGCCTCTGGGGGTTTGGACCGATATCATTGACCACAAGCTCCTTCCTATCTGGTGAAAGTTTGACTGCTCTGCTCTCTGGTACTTTTCCACAACAATGGCTTTTTTTATTAGTCAAACGTTGGAAAAGCACGACCGTCTGGACGCGCCCATCAGCGAGAGCCAAAAAGCTTGGTTTGATTTCAACCGTTCCTTGCTGGCAGGCTACACGCGTGGATATTTGAGGGCTGATGGAACTTGTTCGTAAAGAGACCGTGCAATCGATTTGATAGCTATCGCTACAGATTTGTGAACATGTACGTGCTTACATTCACCGTCCTCCCTTATGCCGGTATCATTTACTCCGAATCGGAGTTGCTTTTCCCTTTGTTTTCTGTGGGCGTAGTGGAGCTGCAGATGTGCAGGCAGGCCTGGAGTCAGAAAGCTGCAGTCGCCTCGGTGAGGTAACCTGAAGCTAGCCAAGCCCCAGACATGTTATTATGGAGCTCTGTGGTTAACTCTGCTTCCTGAAACCCGCTCTCGGTTGCCAGGCAACAATAGCTGTATTTTCTCCCATTGTCAGAAATATCGGGGTCGTCGGGCTTTAATGGGGGTGGGGGTGGGGGGTGCGCGGAGCAACTGGCATAGGAGGCTGCTCTGTGGTCGAGGAGAGACTGTCAGCCGCAATGCGAGCAGGGAGGGAGGACTGAACAACTGCTCTGTTTCTCTCCCCAACACCCTCCATCAATCACTTGTGGACTCTGGCTCTGTCACACGCATGCACAAACACGCACACGCACACACACACACACACACACACACACACACACTCAATATTGCTGTCTAGTTTGTGTGGTGGTTGGTGGTGAGCTTTAGATGAGCTTCCTCTTTCAGCCTGGCTCCCATTGACCGTGTGTTGCTGTTCTTGCCATTGGTTTACAACACCTAACGCTCCGTGATGACCAGGCCGCTGGAGGACACGGCTCCGTGGTCAAGGTGGGTCGAGACGGGCGAGCCTGTCGATGGGGACTCAAAGGGTTTCAAACCAAACGCTACGAGGGTACAGAGTTGCATCCAACCTAATGTCTCAAGTCCCCAGTCAGGGTCTCTGTGACCACGCCTGGTGGGCTGAGGGGATCATGCCACACTAAACGTCTAAGCGCTTAATAAATGTAACATAAAATGGGGGACTGGTCCTATAACCTAGATTGCAGCATTACAGCCCGTTCCCTCGACGTGCCGACGCTTCCCTCTGGGTTTCAACTAACTCGAGTTACCCTTTTATTTGTTTTTAAACGGCGCACTGAGGTGCTTTTGGCCCCACTAATGAGAAGGGATCTCGTTCAAATGCTTCTGTTTGCAAACCCTGCACCCCCCCCCTTCCCCTTCCACGCCCCTCTCACCTTTCAGGCAGCACGGCTCGTTCCTGCCTCCGGCTGAATTGGCACTTTCATTTTCGGGTCGTATGGTCTTCACCGAACCTTCGATCCCGAGCAAATTATGACTTGAGGCAAGGCTATGGAATTTAACAGCGTCTCTCGCTGCCAAACCACTGGTTTCATAGTCCGCTGACAGCTGAGGTGGAGCCCACGCAATTAAAAAGCAGTTACCACCAGTAGCTGAAACCGTTTGATTAGGAAGCAGCCACTGAAAAAAGAAAAAGAAAATTTTAAAGAGAATGTGTAGCCCGAATAATTTTTCGCTTTGTTGTATCATCCTGCCATAGCCTATAAACAACCCCTCACCACCCCCACTGTGACAGAGTGAGAATAGGTTTGTCTCCTAGACTACCTCTGTTTGAAAAAGACGCAGCCGCAAAGCGAGTTCCTGCGTGCCATCACTGAAGCCTGGGAGACCAGCCGTGGACTACGCTTGACGTGGTGTGTTTGGATTGGAATTCAGGCCCCCAGGCTGTTCCAGTGGACTTCCGTCCTTCCACAGCCAGTAGGGGTGGACACTGTGCTCCTCTGAGAGGTTTCGGCTCCCGGGTCACCCAGCCCTCCTCTCCCTCCCCTGCTGGGGGGTGAGCGATAGAGACAGGCCAACAAAAGAAAGGACAACTGCGGCTGACCTCCACAAAACCCGAACTTTGTTTTTGTCCACGACACGTGAGTCATGAGCACCAGCCATAAATTCCCGTTTCGTGCCGGGCTGTCCTGCTCGTGTTTGTGTCCCGTCCCCCCCCCCCCCCCCCCCCCTCAGTAATGAGCCGTGAGAGTGGTTCTGCTCATAATGGCCGATTTGTTCTTTGTCCCGTTAAGAGTGAATTTAGGGCTGCTTTTGGTGGTGGTGACGGGGGGGACGGGCGCGCGGGTGGGGGGGGGGGGGGTTGATGGAGGTTCCTCTGAGGAGTGTGTGTTACTGTATGTGTGTGTTGAGTAGTGTGTTTCTGCCCTGGCCCTGTGGTGTTCATTTCTGGGATGTCTCTGTTGCCATCAATCACGCTGAGGCACGGACAGGGCTGGTCCCTGAGGGGAGGGACGAGTGTGTGGCCGTGACATCGTATGGCCGCGACGTGTGTGTGTGTGTGTGTGTGTGTGTGTGTTTGTGTCCGCGACATTGTGTGTGTGACTATGTTTGATGGGGGATGGTGGGGTTCTTTGATAGGCCGTGCAGCTTAAAGCTTTTTAATGGAGAGGGATGGTGTGGTTCGGCTGAAGGGGCTGCTCAGTCTGTCATATTAACCTGCACCAGGGTTGGCTTGTTTGTTTTGCTAGCTTGTAAAAAGGCGTGTTTGTTTGTGTGTGGGTACGCTTGGAAAGGGTCCGAGTGTGTCTCTTCATTAAAGTGTGTGTGTGTGTGTGTGTGTGTGTGTGTGTGTGTGTTTAGGGTGTGGGCTGACCTGGCAGGCTGCTATAGTGAGATAGTTATCTGTCTCTGTGTGTATTTGTGTGTGTGTGAGCTTTATTTTTGAATGTGCAGTGCCTCTGGGCTTCTGTGGCGGGCCCAGCCAGCCAGCCAGCCAGCCAGCCAGCCAGCCTGCCACAGAGCTCTCTGTCCCTCTGCCTCTCTCTGTCTTGTTGTCTTTTGTTCTCTCTCTGCCTCTCTTCCTGCCTCCCTCGTCTCTTTGTCTCTGGAGTTCGTCAGCACCATTACGCGGTCCAAATTAGACCCCCGTCGCATGAAGCGGCTTGGCAAGGCTGGGTTTGGCTTGGTCCATCTGGACTAGGCACGGTTCCGACCTGACTCAACTGGACAGAACTCGCTCCTGAAGCGCTCTGTCCCTCCGGTTATTGCTGAGTGCTGCCACAGACACAGTGACACGCTCTCTCCTCTCAATGTCAACACTCGGGCTGAGGTCAGAAGGGTTTGTGGTTTATTGACGTGCCGCCACGTCGCCGGACATTCTGGCACTCCGACGCCGCCTTCTCGATAATGACCAGTAGGAAGGAGCAGGCAGCTGCTCTGTCTTGTTGTGTTTTTTCTGTGACTGTTTTGCTGTGCCGCGTTTGATTGAACGTCCCTCCCTGCACCGTGGCCCTCTTTCGTGTCGTACCTGAACTCAACGCGGCTCTCCGCTCTGCCCCGTTTTCGTTGTGCCCGCCCTTTGGGTACGCCGAGGGGAAGTGGGACTCTGATTGAACGGGCTCCGTGTGAGCTCACTGCAGGCTTTTGTGTGCGAGAGCGAGGGATTCTAAAGGTTGAGGTCATCCTCGTCTCCTGGCGAGACTTTTATTTATTTATTTTTTCTCATGGCCATGACATCACCGCTGGTGCGCCTCCATTCCCAGGGTTCTCCTTTTATCTCGGCTGTGTGGCTGAAAGGAATCGCGCTACTCGCCCTTCTCCTCCCCTTTCCTCCTCCTCCTCCTTGCCCTGCTCCACCCTCTGCCCTACCCCCCTTCTCCACCTCCTGTTTTCTCCCTCTGTTCTCTCCCTCGCCGGAGTCAGCGGGTCGTGTCATCGGGTTTTTTCCCTCTCTCTCTCGCTTCTCTGTTGGTTTTTCATCCGGGCAGCGTTCCATTCCAAAGGTCTCGTTCCCTTTCACGTGCCCTTATTCACCACCCTGACTTAGGTCGCTGACATAGGGGACTCGCATCGTATTTAGCCAGCCCTACTAGCGGAGCACAGAGCAAGGAAGGGAGCGACGTAACCTTTTTGAGAGAGGAACTTGAAAGGAGTCCAATGGCACACACCAGGCGTCAAGAGTCAAACCCACCTATGAAACACGAGAGCCAAAACACTAGCAGCTGAGCTGAGCACATCCAGCCAGCCTCTCCACTCCCGCGTCCTCATGTGAACCTCTGTGCGTGCGTGCGTGCGTGCGTGCGTGCGTGCGTGCGTGTCTTTCTTTCTTTTTCGGGTCGGTGCGCCCTTCGCGGCCCAAAAGGCGGTTTCCTAGCGAACGTCCCACCGCGACCGCTCCAGGTAGAGCCACATGCCCGTTGGGAAGGCTCACCGTGGAGACACCGTCTGCTTGGCTCCCTCCGCAGGCTCCGGCCCTGACCGACTCGACGCCTGCGGCTCTGCGGGAGACCGTCCCGGCAAAGCCCCGTGTCACCTAGGGACCCCGCCGAGGTGACGAAACCTCAGTGTCGTCATCGGGAGTAGAGCCGCTTGTGTGGCGGACGCGTCACGTTTTAGAGCTGAGACGGAGGTGTGTGTGTGTGTGTGTGTGTGTGTGTGTGTGTGTGTGTGTGTGTGTGTGTGTGTGTGTGTGTGTGTGTGGACGTCGGCCAACCTCTTTTTTAATCACAGGCTGACTCAGTCTTTGTCTTTGATCTGGGCTCTTAGCAAGAGCCCTTACCTCTGGTTGTAGGATGAGGCGCTCCCCTTTTTGTCTCAGAGTCCCAGGGTGGAACCGGGGACTGAGAGGAAACAATACGACACACCTTCTGACATTGTCGTCTTTGTTTGTCTGTGTGTGTGTGTGTGTGTGTGTGTGAAACAGAGAAAGGCATATTTAACATATCATGTGACGAGAAATGTTCTAGCTATAGCTAGGTTTTGAATGTTCCTTGTCACACCTTGTGTCAGTGGTGCGCTGTTGGCACTGTGGAGGAATCCACCGGCTGGGGGATTAGTATGTCATGCTCTACAGATGTAGTTCGGGCGAGGATTGAAAGGCCCCAGGCCATTCCTCACCCACACGTATCCTGTTTATTGTTTGTGATCTAATAGCCTCCCCTTCCCTGAAACGATATCACGCATCATCGCATCTCTCTGTGTGAGGGTGTGCAGCACACCCGTGTGTGTGTGGGTGTGTGGGTGGGGGTGTGTGTGGGACCTGTATGACTACTGGTTGTATGGGATCACAACTGGCTATGTGTGTGTATGATGATGTGTCAGCCACACCATGTCTCTCTGTTTGGTCCAGATGTGGCCCTCCGTCTCCCTGCCAGTCTGCCTGCATGTCTCTGTTTGGTCCAGATATGGCCCTTCGTCTGCCTGCATGTCTCTGTTTGGTCCAGATGTGGCCCTTCGTCTCCCTGCCAGTCTGCCTGCATGTCTCTGTTTGGTCCAGATGTGTGTAGTCTGCCTGCATGTCTCTCTTCTTGGTCCAGATGTGGCCCTCCGTCTCCCTGCCAGTCATGTCTCTGTTTGGCCTGCACCATGTCTCTCTGTTTGGTCCAGATGTGGCCCTTCGTCTCATGTCCTGCCAGTCTGCCTGCCAGTCTGTCTCTCTGTTTGGTCCAGATGTGGCCCTCCGTCTCCCTGTCTCTCTGTTTGGTCCAGATGTGGCCCTTCGTCTCCCTGCCAGTCTGCCTGCATGTTCTATGTTTGGTCCAGATGTGGCCCTTCGTCTGCCTGCATGTCTCTCTGTTTGGTCCAGATGTGGCCCTCCGTCTCCCTGCCAGTCTGCCTGCATGTCTCTCTGTTTGGTCCAGATGTGGCCCTCCGTCTCCCTGCCAGTCTGCCTGCATGTCTCTATGTTTGGTCCAGATGTGGCCCTCCGTCTCCCTGCCAGTCTGCCTGCATGTCTCTCTGTTTGGTCCAGAGATGTGGCCCTGCCTGCCAGTCTCTCTGTTTGGTCCAGATGTTGCCCTCCGTCTCCCTGCCAGTCTGTGATGTCTCCCTCCGTCTCCCTGCCAGTCTGCCTGCATGTCTCTCTGTTTGGTCCAGATGTGACCCTCCGTCTCCCTGCCAGTCTGCCTGCATGTCTCTCTGTTTGGTCCAGATGTGGCCCTCCGTCTCCCTGCCAGTCTGCCTGCATGTCTCTCTGTTTGGTCCAGATGTGGCCCTTCGTCTCCCTGCCAGTCTGCCTGCATGTCTCTATGTTTGGTCCAGATGTGGCCCTCCGTCTCCCTGCCAGTCTGCCTGCATGTCTCTATGTTTGGTCCAGATGTGGCCCTTCGTCTCCCTGCCAGTCTGCCTGCATGTCTCTCTGTTTGTTGTCCTCCCTGTCTCTAGCGATTTATGACTCAATAAAGTGGGAGTGATTCACTTAGCGCTGTGGAAGCTAATGGTTTGTAATGGGAGATAATGGCCTGTGCTTGTAGTTTACCTTTCATCTAGGAAGGGGGAGGCAGAGGGGGGTAGGGAGAGTGGACGAGGGGTAGAGAAGAGATGGACAGTGACAGGCACGGAGAGACAAAAACAACCAGGGAATGGCAAGAGGAGTGGGCCAAAAAAAAGAAAAGAGCTAACAGAATAAATAAAAAATGTCCCTGTCTGTAGTGTGGTGGGAAAATGTGTAAATCCTCATAGGTTATGATGTCTTCCCCAAATCTTTTCCCCTTTGATGATATAACCAAGTCTAATTTGATTTGATTGATGTCTAATTTGACTGATGGACTACATTGATCGACCCTCTGAATGGGGATTGTTCTGAATGGAGGCATTGGGATAGCGTGGGTGGTTTGGCGAGAGAGGAGAATTTGACCCTATTATGAAATACTCTCAGCTCTACTAGACCATTAGCAGAGTACAGAGTCTTTGTGAATTATTAGCAGACAGAAGCAATCCTGTGACTCCAATGGCTGCTCTAGAAATATATCTCCTTCACTGTAGACCCATTATGTAATATTTGATTTGAAAACTAATTGTTACTTTGAGGTGAGGTTTTGGCATTTGAACTGGATTGAACTTGGAAACACTGCAGATATTTACAACTTTGTGAGGCCATTACGAATCCAAAATGAGGGCTGCTTTGCTTACTAATCATTATAGAACTATACTTCACAGAAGATAACCTTTTAGCTGTGATGGCTCAGCTGTATCAGACAGTAACACATTCACTAGCACTCAGAACACAGTCAAACACCTCCATTAGAAGCGAGTGCTGGGACCAAGCCCTCTGTGTGAATATAGCCGAGTAGAGAGGAAAAACATGTAAAAACAGCCGCGGCCCCATCCCTGTCCTCTGTGTTCTTAACGTCGGGTTTGCAATATCGGTCCTGCTCCTTGTGAAATGGGATGCGCCCGTCAGATCGATGGCGATCGTTGTCCATCGACGCGCTGGGAATCGACTGAGGGGATCTGGTTTCGCGTTCTGCACGGGTCGGCGCCGGTTCCGTTTCCACAGCGCGCGCGGGCTGTCCATGGGTGGGCCTGGCCAGGCGGAGGGCCTCCAGCGCGTGTTTGGACGACGGTCCGTTTAGAGTGCCCTGCACTGACGGCCTTTAGGGTCGAGCTGGCTGCCGCTGGCGGTAGCTCCCCCGGGGGCAGTGCCTCCGATCTGCTGAATCTGTCTCGGGCATTCTTGTGACGGCGGCTCCAGCAGATCAGACACTAGGAAACTCTACCGCCAGCGGCCTCGACAAAAACCGTCAGTGGGGCCTCTGGGGCAGATCGTCAAACACGCGCTGGAGGCCCTCACCGTGGATATTGCGCGCGCAAACAGACCGGCACCGACTTGACCAAGCGATCGGTCCAACGCATCGATGGACAACGGTCGCCATCGATCTGACGAATCCATTCCTGGCAAATATTGCAAACCCGACGATTAAAGAACACGGGACAGGGATGGAATCGCAGCTTGTTTTACATGTTTTTTTTCCTCTCTACTGCGACTATATTCCGCACAGAACTGATCACTGCAGCTCTAATGGAGGTCGTGTTTGATGTTCTGAGTGCTGGCTGAATATGTTACTATCTGATACAACTTGTGCATCACAGCTAAAGGTGCATCTGTGAAGTATAGTTCTATAATGTTGAAAAACAAAGCAACCCTCTGCCTCTACAAAGTTGTAAATATCTGCAGTGTTTCCAAAGTTCAATCAGACCCAATGCCAAAACCTCACTCAAAGTAACAATTAGTTTTCAAATATTACATAATGGAATGCCACAGTGAGGAGATATATTTCTAAGAGCAGCCATTGGAATTTGCTTCTGTCATATCTTCTGAGACTGCAGCCACTCTGCTAATGGTCTAGTAGAGCTGAATATTTCATAATAGGAATTAAGTCTCTCATAAAACCAGCATATCTAATGCCTCCATTAGGCCCCAATCCCCATTCAGAGGGTTGATCAATGTAGTCCGTCAGTCAAATTAGACATCAATCAAATCAAATTGACTTGGTTATAATATCATCAAGGGAAAGACTGGGGAAGGTATCATGAGGACATTTTCCATATTTTGCCACAGACAGGGACATTTTGCATTTATTCTGTTAGCTCTTTTCTTTTGGCCACTCCTTGCCATTCCTATTTGTTTTGGCTCTCTCGTGCCTGTCATAATCCCCGCTCTTCACCCCTCTACCCCTCTGCCTCCCCTTCTAGATAGGCAAGCAAGCACAGGCCTCTCCCGTACAAACCATTAGCTTCCACAGCGCTCCACAATGAGTCATAAATAAATTTAGAGACAGAGACAAACAGAGAGACATGCAGAGCAGACTGGCAGAGGGCCGAGATAGGCAGCAGGCAACTGGCCGAGACATCTGGATAAACATAGAGACATGCACAGGCAGAGGCAATTATCTGGACATATCAAACAGAGAGGTAGCTTAGTACACAATATACATCTGGACAGAGAGACATGCAAACACAGGCCCAGCAAAGGAAAGGCAGAAATCGCATCTGAACCAAACACAGGGAAATGCAGAGCAGTACAGCAGAATAATACAGAACATACATTATTCTTCAGAGCGGAAAACCCATCTAGACCAAACAGAGACATGCAGGCAGACTGGCAGAGCTGAGGAGAACATCTGGACCGGCAGAGAGACATGCAGGCAGACAGCAGGGAAGACGAAGGAGCCACACACATCTGGGCCAAACAGAGGACATGCAGGCAGACTGGCAGGCGGAGGGCCACATCTGGGCCAAACAGAGAGACATGTGGCAATGACACACACGCCTTGGTGTGATCCCCTGCAACCAGTGGTCATACATGCTCACACAGACCCGCCCACCCACCCACACACACACTAGTGTGCGCAGCTCACAGAGAAGGCGACGATGCGTGGATTTCAGGGAGGAAGAACAAACAATAAACAGGATACGTGAATGGCCTGGGGCCTCCTCGCCAAATACGGAAACTGCAGATATATCCCCAGCCGATGGAATTCACAGTACCAACACTGTAGATGCCAAGAACATTCCAAAACCTAGCTATAGCTAAGAGACATTTCTCGTCACATGACCGTATACCCCTTTCTCTGCACACACACACACACACACACACAGACAAACAAAAACGTACAATGAAATCAGAAGGTGTGATAAATGACAATTTCCTCTCAGTCCCGGTTACCCTGGGACTCCTGGGTACAAAGAGGCATCCTACAGCAAGTAAATTTGCTAGAGCCAAATTTTCACTCAGCCTAATTAAAGAGGTTGGCAGCATCACACACACACACACATCAGCACACAACTCTGCGATGGCGACTGAAGATTTCGTCACCTCGCTGTGATCCCCAGGTGGCTGCGGAGCTGCAGATTGTCTCCCGCAGAGCGCAGAGCGTCAGGCGGTGGCTGTGCAGTGAGCCTTCCCAAGCGGGCATGTGGCTCCCTGCAGTCAGCGGTGGGAAACAGCAGCACAGCGCTGAAGGCAGCCAGAAGGTGCACTTGCGCGCCTTGCCCTTGCAGCAGAGTGAAGGCACTGGCATGCTCAGCCAGCTGCTGGCTCTTTGGCTCTCATTAACCATAGTGAGACATTGGCATACAATTGTGTGCCGTGGACTCCTTTTCAGGGTCCTCTCTCAAAAGGTACGTCGCTCCTTCCTTGCTCTGTGCTCACTGTGCAGGCAATGGCGAGTCCCTGTAATCGGCATTCGTCAGGGTGAATAGGCGTGAAAGACGGAACCTTTGGAGTGGAGACGCTGCCGGAAAACAACGAGAGAAT